>JAQGBI010000296.1:0-19271 GCA_034698325.1 Sminthurinus elegans | reverse complement strand
TATATTGTGTACTCTAAGCATAATAAGATATTTTGAATGATATATATATATATATATATAGATATATATTACAATATATATAGCATAATCATAAGATAACTTAATACATTGCATAATATGCATATTATAGCAAATAGTTTTCGTTTTAGAAATACAAATTTTCTTCCGCTACAGATCACGTATGTTTTATACATACTAACATTAAGTATAATAATAAGAAAATTACCGTTTACCTTTTTTTTTTCGTTTATTAATAACATGATGTGATTTTGCTCTGCTTGATTCTGAGTGTGTGCATTTGTCATATTATGATAATAATAATATATATTATAATATGTATGTTTTGGTTACAATTAATGAAGTTTCAATACACACAAGTCAAACGAGAATCATTTTGGTGTTTTTTTTTTGAGGTAAAAAGAAGAGACAAAAGAAGGCCTCTGATTTCTGATTGAATATTTTCGAGGAATTTCTCAAGTCACGTATCTAGTCACAGACGTGTCTACAATGTAATAACAAAAAATGAACCATTGAATTATTATTAATACTGAATTTCTTTTTACTTTTACAAAATTATTTAATTTTTTTTTTTGCTGTTTTTCCTGTACAAAATAATGATGATAACCCTCTAATCCTTTGTTTTTTTTGGTTAGAAAATAAGTAATATATATATATATATGTATCTCATAACATAAATATAATGTATAAGGAATTAGATGAAAGAAAAAGAAGCAATATATATATAACGCATTTATATATAATATGATATACATATATATATGTATATACATATCCATACATGTTTTGAGATAAAATTATCTTTTCCCAGAGTGTACAAATTATAATATTATATTATTTATAGAATATATAGTTATTGTTTTATCTGATGCCCCCAACCAGTCCATGTAGAACGGTTTACTACTTATATATCTGTTTTAGTTATTAATATTTAATAATATACTTATGTAACTCAAAACTCAAAGTTGCGATATTTTGTAGGAAAAGGTGTCCAACATGTACATATATGTAAAGTGCCACATAATATGTCACCTTCATTTTATTGGTGACATTAAATATACATGTTGTTTGAAATTATAAAAATGTATAGAATAACGAATGTTTATATCTTTTGATAGCAAGACTATACATATAGTATATTACATATATATGTATATACACAGGTTCTGGTATGGGAATCAAAATCATAGCTGATTTTGATTACCATATCAGTTGAGCTCATCATAATAATATTATGTTGTAATTACACATGTATAATACTCATAGACCGAAAACCAAGCCTCGCTCACAGTTTGATGACATTAAAAAAATCCATGTTAACATATTATACTGTACAAAATTTATTATGTAACTTAAAAAAAAGGCTCCCCAAACATTTTATGCATATATATACATACATACTATGATATAAGTACATACATAAGTATATATATATATGTGTATAGAGACAATATTTCATTTAAAATTTAAAAGTAAATTTTAGTATCCCTTTTTGTTTTTGAGAACTTGCTAATTCAACAAACCAAATGCAAAACATTTTGTATTGTTAATATACCGTACGATTGAGGATTGAGTATACTTTTTTTTTTTAAAGCCATCTCAGAGATATAATCTCTAATGTTTGAAACTTGTCTACATGATGAATTACGTGGTATACATACTTAAATAGAACTTAAAAATTATGGGTATGTATACTATCTCTAGAATATTATAATGTATTATCCATGTCAGACTACTCGAGTGTATTTTTTACTTCGATATTTCTTTTGTATTAGCAGTGATCAACATTTCTGGTTGTTGTTGTCACGATCTCTCTTTTCCACTTTTTCAATAATGTAGAATTTTAATGAATATTTATCATATTATGTTATTATATTATTATATACATCTTAGGATGTATTTATCACACAGTGAGAAGCTATTGAATATAAAAAGACAGCAACACACAGAGACAGATATATACACACATGGTCACTATAATAATTAATACATTAGAATTCAGAATACATTTAAAACATTGAACTACAGGATTCATAGATTTCTACATGCATGCACATCATCGCAACCATGTTTTTTTTATGACGCTAAATTAGACGACAACAATACGTGGTTTTATAGTATGATTTTGTTTCAAATTATAGATACATGTCTGTAAAGAGCAAAATCGGCTTTCGTGTTATGAGAAGAGGGAGATTGAATATAGAATAATATACATAGTACAGCTAAGTACATAATAATATATATTATATACCTGACTGTCAGTATCTATCCCTTTGCAATCAATATAATATAAGTATATACAAAATAGAACGTATTAAGGCCGGTATACACCGAGCGTGAAAACTTTCACTTTAAGAAAGTGCTTCAAAATTGATAAAAAGTCATAATATGGTCGAAATTTTAAGGTTGTCACTCATTTTTGTGAAAGTTTAAGTGAAGTAATCCGCGTTCAAGACGCATTCTTGCAAAACTTTAGTAAATTTCAAAAATTTTGACACAAAAAATGATTTATGAAATAAATGTTGAAGCGCCTTCTTAAAATCATTAAATTTTCTCAAACTTTTAAGTTTTCCACGCCCTTGTCACTTGAGCTGTATACCTAGCTTTAAAAGTAACTGTACAATAATTACTATTCATTTTTATTATAAATATATTCTGAAAACTAAATTTTGGAAAAAGATTTGGGCACCATATTGAATATTACATTCATAAAATACATATTATGTGTATATATATATATATATACATATTCCCCTTCTTCCTTTAGGAGGTGACATATATAAGATGGCAAATTATATATATACAATCCACTCTGATATCTCGAGTACATTTTAATAATATATGTATTTTAGCTTGATGTATATATATGTACATATAATATAATACAGACAGTGAGAATTTTGGTAAATTATGAGGAACGATCCATATATATATATATATATATACAATATACTCTATATTTTGGGTTAGTCTCTAATGTACTATGTACCATATGACACGTATTATTAATTATTAATTATTATCCATAATCATCATGTGTAATTATGTATGATGAGTTCAATAAATTTTCTTTCATCTACAGTCTACAGTTTTATATTTTGTTTCTTAATTAATAGCCACAATATATTATTATGCTTTTGTCAAATCACATTTAGTACACCATGTAAAATATTTACAACGTATAACATAATATTGTTTATGGAAACATGTCACTGCACTGCCTACTTTTCGATAAACAGTATAATGTAATTCTAAAGATGAATATTTATATATATATATACTTGCAAGAAAATTGATTGATTGATTGCAAGTCAAAGACATAGAATTGTACATACATTTGCATATATACACGCAAGTGATGATGACGACACATATTATCTATAATATTGTAGTATTTTCACCATAACTTTTAACAACTTCAAGTTTATGTGAAACGAGACATATTATTATTATTATTATTATTATTATTACTAGTCTCATTTGTATCTAGCTATATACTACCCACTACCTACTATATACGTCCTCGTATATGCACACAGTACTTTGTAATGAAGACAAGTATAGAGCCCCTACCAGAGGCCAGCAAACACATTGGACACAAAAGGCATCATTTTAGTTGTTTTTTTTTGCAATAGTGAAATCTCTCCACATAATAAAAACAACATTAGATTTAAATAAAAAAGAAAAAAAAACATTTTTTGACGTGTGACATAATTTATCTTCAAGATTCAAGATAACAAAACTTATAGGTATGCTACATGCTATAAGCTGTATACCTGTGTATGTATGTTATATGTAAATACTTATTTGTATTTAATATATTTAGTCTTACATAATACATATACGCACTTATAGCACTAACACAATATGTTATTCACATAATATCTATTTGAATCTATTTGTGGATAAAACAGAACCTATATAAATTTGTTTAAGAATACACATATGTTATTGATAAAAAGATTTAACATGGTTCTCTATACAATTTTTATGAAAATAGATATAAATATAAAAAGATGACTAATATATGCTTCGGTCTCCGTGTGAAAATTATGAATGTATCCTTTTTATATCGAGAGAGATTCCACTGTACTATATTTATGTATATATATATATATACATAATATAATACAGGAAATTATATTAACGTTATGTATATATATTGTAGTTTGTCAGTAGAGTACAACATTAGTCGTACTTTGTAAGGTATATTTAGTGTTTAGTATCAATAGCGTTATCAATAGTATAATAATTTATTATCATGATGCAATGTATATATGTATTCGTTTTCTGTGAGTTATAAATCATACAACTACCTACTTTATACTATGTTACTAACATTTTTACGCTATAATCTGCGTCAAACGACTTTCCCCTCATTTCTCCACTTTCTCCAAAGAAAGGTATCCTACTACTAGTATTTAATATTGTACAGGCATGTATATATTATACGCATTCGTATAGCTTCACTCATGTATGCTTGTCAAAATTATTTCCTTTCTATCATTATAATGAATTACGCTCCGATTAGAGACTTTCTTTTAATTTCATTTCGTATTCATACCATCTCGTGTTCGTGCTCATTATTCTGTTCGTCTGCCTCCGTTACACCACTCCTTCCTCTATTCCCTTTCACTGGTGTTGTTGGACATCCTATTTTGAACAAAAACACATAAACCACAAAATCAATCAAATATATTATATATATACAAAATATTATCCTTCACATTTCACAGTATAATAACAGGAATGATTTACATGCATCATTGGTACGAAAAATAAAAAAGTATTCGGTTTTATGGTACATGCTACATGCTGTTCAGTCACACATAACATGAAATAGTCATTACAAAAGTTCATGTTTTCTGATTTTACTGGTATGTAGAGAATGATGATTTTTCCATAACATATAATATATATATGTATGTATAAAATATTATTATAGGCATGTTACATGAACATGTTATTCTATTACGTTTGAAAACGATATTGTTTGTGGAACAAACTTTCCATATAAAGTCATTAATGGTTGTAATTGAAAACGAAGCTGTCATGACTTTTTCTAGTGTATCGATATGATATCATGCATGCACATTGCACATAATATATTTTTCCATACTATCTATTATACAACTTGTAAAAATTTCGACAGTACTTAGGCGGTACTTAAAAAATTGATTAAAGGGCTCAATGACAAAAAAAAAATGCTCCGTCTGTCAAGGAATTGGGAGTTTATTTATTTTGTTTTAAAAGAAAGTCAACGAATCCATTTTAAGAAACTTTGTCTTATATATGATCGGGACGGAGTAAAGGATCAGGAAAGTACTTATGTCTTATGTAAAAGTATTTTCAGTTTTGCTTTCACTTACAGTCGTAATAGTATTTTCCTATCCCACTGTTTGTATATAATGGTGCATATGTACAAAAAAACCAACATTTATATACATATGTGCATGTTATTTCATGGATCCAAGAAACTTCGATATAGAAAGAGAAGAAAAGAGATGGAAAAATTAAATCACCTAAATAATCCTCACCGAGATCGCTTGAACTGCTTTCCGTAAAACTTGGTGTTCCTTCAGTCCAAGTTGGTGTAGCTGATGCGTTTCGATTTATTTGTGGAGGAGATCGTTGCATTCTATGACTTGAGGATATTCCAGACGTAGTGCTACTAGATGCTACACTTAAATTTGAACGATGCATTCCCCGTGTTTCTACATATACTTCTGTATGGGGGTTACGGTTGACAACAACAAACACATGCAAATTAAAGTATATTGTGAGTTATGATATTAAAATATATAGATTTATTATTTGTAATAGTTAATTTGTACAACAAACTATTTCAGGTGTCTATGTGCATAGTGCATAGTATATAAAAGCAAGGTTGGAAAATCTGTCAAAAACTTGAAAATATTCCACAATCCAGGATTGTGAAATTTTCAGGGTAGTCTTTGACCTAAAGTGTACTATAGTATGTTAAAAAAAGAAAGAAGTAAAAGTGAGTTTTGGTCGTATGTGGGTATTTATATATACTTTGACTCACACATTATACTAAAGCATAACGTAAGAATACTTGCCTGAGATAGAAACTGTTTCAGATTCTGTAGAACCATGGGGAAGATGACGGCTATCATTATTAACTATTCGACGACTGGGACTTTGCGACTGTGTGAGATTCCACTGTTGTTGCGATACACTTTGACCTGTCATAAAAGAACAAAAAATGTAAGTTAATGAGCATAATAATAATAACTAAATAATAGTTTTTCCGACTGTAAAATGTATTCTACAGTATTTATTTTGGATCCATAACTTCAACGACACAGAAATTTCAAAAATGCTAAGTTTTGGATTCATTTTCATTAAACGTAAGTAAAAAAATATATGTATAAACGATTGAATGAAAGAAGAGTACTTGCCTGGATTTTCACGTAGAACGCTAGTGAAAGGGGGTGGAGGGGTACTGACAGGCGGATTACAGGCATTATTTGCAACACTACCTTCACCTAAAATAGCACGAAATTGATTGAGTTAAAGCATTAATTTGATGGTGAAGTAAATAGTTTATACAAGATTTGTAAAACTAAGCATCAGATGTATGTAAAACACAATATTTATTTGTTAAATACGATATAATATAATGTGTATAATATTTATTTAGTATTACGTACTTTGGATACTAATACAATTTTGGTAAGAACTCAAAAACATCAAAAATCGACAGCAATAATAATGTTACAATTATGACGTGTTGCAATACACATAATACTGATAGAAATAACAAGTCCTAAATCCTAAAACTATAATAATGTATAGACTGTTTATATATTTTAATAAAATCAGAACGATGAGAGGACAAATAAGAATCTAAAGAAATCATCAAATTTTATATTGTGTATTATAATTTTGTTTTACAAAACGATTGAAAAGTAAAAGAGAAAAAAAAAACTACATGCAACTTTACATAAAAATATTACGTGTAAAAGTATTATAATAGATTTACATGTATTCATGTATATATGTATATTATACATAAGAGTGTGGCTAACACATCTTTTGTTTTCCTCATGTTCATGATAAAATCAAAATCAAGATTAATGCATATATATATGTACCTCCCTTTACTATAGAAGATGTAAACAATAAAATTTCAAAGTCTAAAGATAAAGAAAATATAATATACTATATATATACAACATAAGAATAACAACATGCGTACTAAATTACATTCGTATACATACTACTAGGTACATGCACAAACAAAAACTATGAAACGCCTAAAATACATAATAATGTATCGATACAATATTATAATAATTTACTTATGAGTTACTGCATTCCCAAAGAAAACATAGCCAGAAAGCAGCCCAAGCACAAAGAAAAAATATGCAAAGACTTGAAACATTTAAACATGATATATTATGTCGACAACAGTATTGTAGTGAGTAATTGAACTTGACAGAGCATTCCATTTTCCATTAACTTTATTGCACGAGAAACCTTTATCAGAGACGGATGTACCAGTAGATGTTGAAGTCCCATTATTAGTTTTACGGGGTGTACGGGGAGGAACCGGAGGAGGAACTTTTCCACGATTCATGCTTGAGGGTCGAGATTCTTTACTTAAAATGGATGGGTATGCAGATGGTGGTTGAGATTGTGGTGGTGATGATATTGGTGGTTCTCCTGAATTGACATCACTATTTTTGTCTTGAATTGTCACACTTTTACTTTCCTTTTCCTTATTCACAATATTGACAGTGGCACCAGAAGAATTTCGCTTGTTCACAGGGATTCCTGGTTGTTGCTGCGGCACGTTGTTGTAACGCTGTTGCTCCTCGGGTGGTGAAATTTTTGGTGGTGAAGTTGCAATAGATGTTGGACTCCCTAAAAATATGATTGTTCAGAGAAAGAAAGCAAACACTAACCGTAAAGCCCCACAAAGCACAAGAACAATGAACAAGTAGAGAAAGAAAGAAGTTTTACAAGAGAGTCAAATATACATATTTATATATATATATATATACTGTACAATCCCAACAATCTTTTCTTAAATAATTTTCATTATATTTTTTGATATGACGGGCCATATTTTAGTGTAGATTATGCATATATTATTATACACAACAGTTTATACATAAGCTCTTCTACAATTCACTTATAACTTTGGTATATAAAACATCAATTTACGTGACCCGTGACCCTATTTCTTAGAAGTTGCATGTACCACATATATATGCATGCATACATACACAGATTATTATATAGATATGATAGAATTCAAAACTACAAAGTCCCTGGTATGCATGTCTTCTTCTACTTTAACCAATATACCTTGGTTTTATTCAATTAAGCTAATAGCTAATAACTAATAATTTAGGCTTATGTATATGTATCTGTATGAAACACTATCCATTATCGGTCATGTAGTATTATAGAAATTCTACCATACAATAACAGCTACAGTCTGTGTATAAAATGAAGAGCACACAAAAACTAAACTCTGAATTGAAATATAAATATATTATATATATATGTATATATATATGTGTATATATTTATTACGTACTCAGGAATAATTATGCAGAATAATTCATTCTACAAATTTTTTGAACTATACAGTTGAATAAACGAACTATCGAATGAACCTCTGTACACAGTATGACTCTGTATGTGTGAGGCAAAATATACAATATAATAATATAACATGGCGTATAATACTCTTTGGATTCAAAAATTAATGACAAACTATGTATGAATAACCTACATTATGCGGTACAGGATTTTTTTTGAGACCGACACCTTTATGGACTAAATATTCTTTACTATAAGAGACATTTTTTGGAATACAAACATGTTTAAAAGGTAAAATAGGAAATGGGGTTGAGTGGATTGACAGTAGACATATAATATTTTGAGTCTGTTTGGATTTTGGATCAGGAATGACAGGATTTTAAACACATTTTTTAAAAACGGTATATACTATATACTATGCCTACGAAAATGACTCTGTATTTATATATAATATAATATGAAACAATAAGAAAAAATTCAACATACCTATTATACTCGAATCTTGCCCGTCACCTTCGCCAGACGGTCTTATTCTCATCGGAGGTCCTCGTTTTTTGCTTGGAGAATGTTTTAGAGCTGAATAGAAAAAAAAAACATAGTTATGGCTTAATTTTTTATTTATTTATTTTTTGCATATTTTTCAATACACTAGAAAAGAGCAAAACAAAATGAAAGCGTATACAGTATTGTTTCTTGCACTTTTTAAAAAATATTTTCAGTACATTCATCAACTGGCATCATGTATATATATATATATGCGTTTGTATTGAGACTGTGTATATTGTGTGCATTCCAAATTTTTCTGATGATGCTGCTTGGGTGAGGTAGAGCTAATTTTAAATGAGTATAACCAGCATCGCAAATGTAAAAATTCCTGTTTGATTTTGACTTATGACCTTACGCAATTTTGTTTTCTCATTAACAATAATAATTACACTTATAGCATACACAGTTTGAGAAAATGAGTTCCATACTAGTATAATTCTTTGTTTTAGCTCCCTCACCATTTTAAATCGTACTTCCTTATATTCAAGGAACCGAATTCTAATTATTTATGTTTTTGAAACCTGAATTTCTGAAAGCAATTCTCATTTTAAAAAAATTGTGCTCTAACGAGAAGTCATGTAAAAGCAGGGTCATTGCGTAACAAAGTACGCTACTACATGCAGTTAATATAGTTAGTGTATATGAGTGTATTTAGTTTAGTCTCATTTTACAATCCTATTTTATAAAAGTACTCCCAAAACAGTTATTATACAAAGAAGGAGTAGTCTACTTGAATTTAAAAGCACTTTTTTTTATCAAAAACATTTCTCAAAAAATATCTCATAAAATATACCACCTAAAACCTACAATATACATATATTTCGTGATATACTTTGATAAACGAAGTTTATGAAGCATCTAGAATCTACCTATAAGCACCAACCAGAAGTGCCAATGGTCTGTACAATGTGTAGATTAGTAGTTGCAAATGTTTATAGAAATGTATAAATTCATCATTAATACCTGTATGGTTTTGATAAAATATCTTTTATAATAATATGTGTAAGAACAATAATGTATTAATTGCTTGTCAAGCTTGAAAGAAACAACAAGATATTACTACGAAAACATAATTTTTTGTGAAAATGTTTACGCAAAAAAAAAATGTGTGTAAAATAAGCAGAATTATGAAAGAAAGGTTGAGATGAAAGGGAAGAAAATGACAGATAGATAGAATAAAAGTGAGAAGTGTAAGATTAATACTACCCTCCAGCAAAGTTATGTAAAAAAATACATTTAGCTATATTAGAATGCATCAATGTATTCACATGTATACATTCTTATGCATTGCAATTTTCAATACATGAATGCTGGTGGGGAGTAGCGGAGACTTTTTATGAAAAAGCTGTATAGGGGAACCACACGGCATCTTAATACAATTATTATTATAGTATCATGAATCCGGATTGATTTTACAAAACAAAAGTGTTTAAAATACTTGTACTTTGCAACACCTATTACTAAACTTTACAAGGAACTTTCACCGGGTTTTAGAATTGGTGAAAGTGTACACTTTTTCACAAAATTAATGAATGGTTACTGGAAAGATATTTTTTCTGCAGTGTACAAATTGTACACTTTTATGTCCCACTGACGGAGATAGTAAGTATACTACTAAAACTCCTGCAATGCCATGTGATTCCCCATTATAACATAATATATTTTTTAAACAGAGTACGACGGACGATTTCTTCTATAATGTACTACTCAGTGTATAATAATAATAAAAATAATGTGCTCATTTTACAATCTATGCTCAAATGTATATATATGAGTGTGAAAAAATAGAAGTGGCCGATCTATCGTGTTGGCGCCACATAATCTTAAAGAATGAGCTGCGCATCGCTATGGCACATTCTACAAAATTATGCTGCGCAACACGATAGATCGGCCACTCTTATAAATTAGCCCTCATATATACAAGAAAATACTTTCTTTTTTTTTATAGCAAAGCCAACCGAGAAGAATCCGTAGCCCAAACATTTCTTTTTCAGGCTCCAAATTAATTTCGCAATGTACAAAAAGGCATACAAACTAATACACAATTTATAAAAGGAGAAAAATTACAATGATTCCCAAGCAATAAACTAGCAATGTACCACACCCTTTACATAAAATACAATTTTAAGAAAGCATTCAATCCAAATCATATATTATATATTCATTAAAGAACAAGCTTAGTTTTTCAAAAACTACTTGCAAACGTGACTAATACCGATACAATTACCAAGAAGTTTGTCATTTTATATATTATACTAAACGCTTTGATTTATTTTCGAGCAAATGGTGATACTATAAGATCAGGCACTATTTAAAGTCAGATTTCCGATCATTTCATTATATTATCTACTTGATCATTTAGCACTAAAAAATTTGATTGCACAAATTAAGAATCGTTTGTCCTTGCAAATAAATGTGCCATCATACTAACATGACCATAGGTTGTAAAGAAACAAAATTTTTATAATCTTTTTTTGGCAACTACTGAAAGCTTCTGATGTATTTTAATAAGTAATTATTACTACTATTTATATAATGTGTAATTCTAATTCTTGATCTAACAAGTAAATTGCTGTTACATAAGCCTAGTTACATCGTAGCTTCTCTGTTTAGGTGTTTCTTAAAAGTATGTGGAGCTTTACTAGAAAAAATATAAGAATTAAATTCTGTCTTCTACAACATTGATTACTAATAAAATGAGTACATTCTAAACCCCGTCGTGATTAAAAATCAACTGACTCTTGAGGATTTAGATCAACAAAAAAAAAAAAACTTAAAAACACTAGTTTAAAAAAGAACGTTAGGACAGCTGTAAAACAATCAGACTATTCTATATTATACAGTTCCAATGTTCTTCAAACTATAAAAAAAAAAGTTTTTAAAAAAAAAATCAATATTGCAATGATAGTACAATCAAAAGGAATAATAATTTGCAATAGATATGAAATATCATGTCAAAAAATTAATATCATAAACTTTTCATAAACTAAAAAAACATTTTAGCAGAAAGAGAAAGAAAGAGAGAGAAAAAGAGAGAGAGAGAGAGAAAGAAAAAAGTCGTCATTTGTGTAGACATGATGTTCATAATAGATACCTAAATACGTGGACACGAGATTGCGAAACTTCCGATGATTTCCCTTAACTTCGGGCATGTCCACTATTTTCGTTTCATGACAAAATCATGTAGAAGAAGAAGAAGAAGAAGAAGAGAAGTAGATAGGTGAGGGGAGAGAAGCATTTTTTCAGATCGGGAACAATTCAGATTTGCAGTGTGATTCACATTTTGATCACGCAATCAGCGAGACAGTCAACAGCAGCAGGACAGAAACAAGAGAAAAACCACCACGTCATCATCAATCAATTGCAGAGGTACAATAAATTAAGTGGTTAAAAGTTTCAAAATACCTCAGTGTAGCTCAAATGTCTAAATTTACGATTAATGTAATAATGTACAAGTTATAAGGGATGCACTTACAATTACTCTAATTTATGCAATTCAAAATTGATACTCTAATATAATGCTCACAATCTAAAAACTTTCCCCAATATAATATATATATATATATTATGTATAAAATATACTGTACATTTTTATATTATACATATTATTATTAAATTAAACATCATTGTAAAAATAAGTACCCACACAAGAAAATTGCACAGCTTTCAAATTTCAATATAATATTATATCCTAGTTGTTTACCCAGTACGGTATAGTAGTCAACAAAATATCTGAATAATTGTTTACTGTACTTATTCACACAATGAGAGCTATACTAACATAATTTTAAATTCTGTAAAGCATTCTGAACTAATTCTTAAAATTGAAATAAATAGAAATCAAGTGTTATTAGACGTTATATTATTCTGTACATAATATACAAAACAGTATTGTACTTTTAGTACAAAAATTGTACCCCTGAATTCCACAATGAATGTATATATATATATGAAATAGCATTACGGTTTTTGAACAAACAAAAAAAAGTGATAGGACTGGCCACTACCAAGTGGAAGATCAAAAACACTACGAATGATAGACAGATATCAGCACTCAAGAGTTCAAATTCAATTAATATAGGGGGAAAAAGAGAAAGATAGAGGTAGAAGAGGAAAAAACAAAACACATGTGTACAATACTTCTGAAATGTATAGTTATACCAAGAGAGAAGGAGAAGAGTGCATGCTCTTCAAAGAAAACATACAAGAAATTTCATATTGTATGCATACACAACTAAATAGATGAGCATAATAAATTATTTACACCCAAAATTGTTAAACATTATACAGAAATAAAGTGTCGTTTTAGGCTTTAAAAAATATAACATTGTCGGAATTACACATTAATAAAAATAGGTAGTTTGAAATGTGTTTTTTTTTCTCTCGCTGATATCTTTTTGAGAGGGTGCCTAAAACTTCTACCATAAAAATCATCTACCTAATAAATAATAAATAATAATACTACATGATATCTTAAAATGTATTATACATATATATAGATATTAGATATTATACCCAGAGAGGCTTTTTGGCTAATAAAATCATAAATCACAAAAACAAAAATAATTACATGACGTGAGATCTGAATTCAGATATTATTATTACGTTTGTCATCTAAATATTAAATACTAAAAACTAAAATAATGTACAGATGTACGAGTCAAAAAAAAAAAACTATACATAATAGTATTCATATTTTTAGGACCATGTAAAAATAATTCCTTACAATATAATATGATTTATTTGGTGCGAAAAAAAAGGTAATGATAAAAACTAATACAAATGAGAAATGAGAACAAATACACTGTGATGATTCTGGTTTGAAATTGACAAAAACACAAGTGAAAATATAATAAAAGAACAAAACAAAACAACACTGATGATGACAAAAATAAATAAATAAATGCTGCGAAATAGTAAAGTAATATTATATTATATGTAAATCAATAAAAAAAAAAGAAAAAAAAAAGTTCTTTAAACTGAACAAAAATTATTTAAAACTAGTCATAAAAAAACGATGGGATACGTGCATCAGATTGAGATTGTGAATGTGCTTGGGTTTGTAATTGCGTATTTGATCTCAGCTTACGTGAAGGAATTTTCCTGAATACACTTTTTGACATGAAGTTCATAAATCGCTCCGCGTAAAATCCCGGTCGGTGCACCGAAACCGTATCCTAAATTAAAATAAAAAAAAATAAAAAAAACTTTATGACTACAGAACTAATTAAATTGTAATAATAATAATTAATAATAATTATTATTATTCTAATTGTCTAAAGTTTTCTATAACTGCTCCCTTTCAAGCTTTAAGTCAATCTTAAAATTCCTGAAAATTGTGTACATATACAACATAATACATAATACAACTTGACATTCTCTTATGTTATAATTTGCAACTAGTTAAGTTAAAACAGTCACTCCAGCAAAGTAATTAAGTTTGTGGAGTTTAAAAACGTAATTAAGTGGTGGATAGCATGAGGATGTAGATGATCTACACAATGTATTATATATTGTACAATATTGTATTGTACATTCTCGTATTTAGTTGATTTACTTTTAAATTTTCTCATGCATAGATACAGACCATTGTAAATAGGCAAATTTTAGGAAATATTCTTACCCCGTCATGAATCATGGCTTTGAAAGTATGTTCTAATTTTTTCTGTAAAATAAATAAATATATATTAAAGTCTTGTTAACAAACAAGTTGGTAAATAAAAAAAAAACCAACTTTTTCACATGTCGAATACGAGACAAACTAAGTGGTTGAGAATAAAATTTTACCTTAAGCCGGTAACTTTGAAGAATGTCAATCAGACCAAGGAAAAGCAATAGACGTTCCCCTTTAGCATTTCTAGCTGGAATGCCGCCCGGTCTGTAAAGAAGAAGAATTTTAGTGTTATGTTGTAGCAATTACAGTTTAATAATTCGTTGCTGGTATTTTTTAGTCTAATTAATTTAGAATTAAAGAATAAATAATACGGAAACTTACGGAACATCTTCGTCTGCATCAATAGGTTCACTTTCAGCTTGTATGCTTTCCAGAGCAGTTGAATGAGCTACTAATTTTTGTCTATTGATTGACTTGCTTCGACTTAGTCCTTGTCCTGGTGTAAATTCGCACTGTAACATCATAACAAAATACTGATGTGTCAGAAATATATTCTACGCATACGCCATACGCATAAAAAATCGAAGTTTATATTGTATATATATATTCAAATGATCTCTATTAAAGCTAAAAGCTTTTACCTTAAAAAATTAATATTTAATATTGTATAATGTTTTATAAATGGTAAAATATATATATATATAAATTGTAATATACTTACTTCTTCATCTTCATCATCACTATCCAACTGTTTAGCTTTACGTTCCTAGAAACAATAATGGAACAACAAAATATAATAATATTAAATGAAAAACATCCAACTTTTAACTCATCCAAATGTCCAAACACACACACACACACACACACAAAAAACTTTGGTTTGTAATTTTTTTAAGCTTGTAAATGTCTTACCGCTTTTTCTTTTGCAGCAATGTCCAGATTATGAATACCAACTAAAAGGGAATAATCCATAATTTTAAAACTCTCCAATACTCGGCAGTCCCGCTGCATCGTTTTGAGGAGAGCAGAACAAGTATCTGCTTCTAAAAGAATTCCTTCTGGATGATGTTCTATGAAATCCAAGTCTTTAAATGTTGGAAATGATTTTTCTCTTTCCGATTTTGAAGCCTTTTTTTTGTAAAATAAAATAAAATAAATACAAGAACAACATGATGTATATTAAATATTAATGAATCTATCTTTCATATATTTGTGTACCCTCGACTTTTTCACCAATAATTATGATTATATTATTTATTATTATTATAAGTTATAACTTATAAGGTACATATTATAGCCTTATTCCAAAAATAATAGAGACAGTATAAAATAAACTTGCTAACCTTTCTTTTGTATGTCGATCCTTTTAAGTCATACTTTTGATGCATTTTTACCGAAGATGGTAATAAGTTATTCATCACAGCCAGTCTAACATTTTTGGAATTACATTGATAACAGAATAGTCCGAAAAATTTAGGGAGAAGGGTACGAGGATTTTGATTGAGGTTCATGTAATATCCTGGAAGTAACTTTTGAAGAAATTCACATTCTTTATGTTGCACTGTTTTCACTATAAACTCATCATCGTCTGTCAAATAAAAAATACTTCCACTTGCTCCTGGATTTGACAATTCTCTCATAGGTACGCTACACATACTCATCTATATAAAACAAAACAGGAAACAATCACATAATATTATTAGTACTTTTTGCTTTTGGGTAAAATACGTTTACAACAAACCATGTGTGTACGTAATACATTAACGATTTCTAACCCCACATTTGTAAACTATGTAGTATATAGTATATCAATCAGTAATTTTAAACACAATATGAATAAATAAAAAAAAGTCTACAAAAATTAACAGCACAAGACCATACTACGTTCTAGATGATGAATCAAAACAATGACTCAATGAATAATTAATTGATTATTTATTTATTTATTTATTTATTACTCACCAAGAAGTCATCAGGCTGAATACCAAACAGGTCACGAAAATAACGAAATGCAATGGGTGCATATGTTTTAAAACGGAAATCTGAGTAATGGTGCGCTGGAGTTTGATTAGAACCTCCCTAAAAACATGGTTAAGTTAAGTATAAATGAATGATAGATTGTTTGAGTTCACTTCTTAAATTATTATTATTATTATTATTGTGACTACATTCATAATAAAAAGAGAGCACATGCACAATTTTGAAAAATAATAATAATATGTAGTGTATTTTGTAGAATGTATAACATTATGACATGTCTATGTATTAAACTTACATTGGGGAATAGTGTTTGTTCTACTGTCATGAAATCCTGTAAAACAGTAAAATATATATTATTATGATTTCATTTAATTAACCATGTATAACATAATATAATATAGTACACAAAAAAAAATATATATATGAACTCTATTACAACTTACAACACCACATACATTGTGCGTTTAGCCCTATAAAATATATAAACAAAAGACTGTTTTCACTTACTTGCATGAGTAAATCTCTTTCAGGTTTTGATGCGAGTCCACCGATAGCATGCTGAACACCAAGTTGAATGGATCCCATAATTTGGGAAGTTTGAATCTTTTTATAGGTAACATCTCCACCTTCTGTGACTCTCCGATGTCCAACTTTCTTTTCTTTTTCAGATTTACTACGTGTTACAGTAACTCCTGTTGAACTTGATGGGCCCGGTACCGGTGTTTTAGGCATCTAAAAGTAAATTAAAGAAAAAATAAAAATAAATTGTATATCATCATCCAATAATAATAATATACTACTATAAAAATTAATTTTCAAAAACTAACTTGTACATATATATATATATTTATATTATAATATATTATAATAAAACTTATTTATCATTTACTTCAATAGTCGACAGTTTATGTGAATTTTTATTTCGAGCATCATCATCATTTTCTGTCGTAATATCTCCTTCCGCATAGGTACTGGAAAAAGCTTTGGCAGCATATTGAGGATTATTAGCATTAGCCACGTCTTCGTCAGATTGCCGTAAAGTAACTGACTTACCAGTTACACCCGCCATTCACTAGAAATCATAGGCAGAACCAAAAAATGTTACACCATTTTATTTACTACGACTGAAATACAATCCTTATCCAATTTCCTACAAAACTGTCTCATTAAGTATCCACACATTTTTAAAATCCTTTTCGTCTATAATTCCGTGATTCAGAATTCAGATTATAATGCTATAATGTATTTGAAACTTTTGAAACAGTATAATAATTCATGATAGCTGGACCCCTTTCCTGACTGAAATTTTGTAAGCCAGCTTTTGTTTTTCTTAGAATATAGAACTATATAATTCGAATTCACTATTATATATTACCAGAAGTATAGCCTCTCCCTTACAAGAATTTTACAATGTACAAGGATTCTGAAAAAAAAACTCTGTTGATTTTGAGTCAGGGGTACATTTTACCTCTGACATAACTATAGAGACCACTTTTCAAAGGTTTTAATTTTATTTGCAGTCAGGATCAAAATTATATGACTAAAATAGGACAATTGTGTGTTGTTGCTCGTAATGGCTGTACAAAACAAAACAAATAATAATAATAATAATAATTTTTTTTATCACCTCAATGTTATAGGAGATTAGTCGTTGGCAGAAGTTTCAAGTGAATTCGTTACCACAATTTGACTCAAATAAAATAGTTATTTGAGTTTGATGAAACGACGTGTCTTTAAAAAAACTGTGAGATTTCAATCGAACGACACAGTTTCTGTACACGAGATACATGGATCAAATCTTCAGATTCTTTTCACACACAGAGATGAGAGATTAAAACACAATAATATTGTGACAATATATATATTACACTCTATTTCGATAGTAGTAAGATCATGACATCCGTTTTAGTATCCGGATATTTCCGGATATGATATTATATCCACAACGTCCATGTATATTATACAATAATATTAGAGAAAGAAGGTAAAGTTGTTTTAAAATGATGAACCACCACCTTTCAATTTGACACAAACAGTTTGGACATTTGACCTCCTAAAAATTTGAGAAAAGAACAACATTAGTAAATATTATAAATATTTTCAAAAGTTTAATAAAGTACTATTTGTGTTTTATATATACTCAAACCAGTTTTTTGGTATAAAACTAACTAAACAAGGAAAAAAACACCCTCCCACTATATTTTAATATATACGATATATATTATTATAAGTAAGTAAGTAAGTACATGTATTTACACAGATATAACTATGTATATATATAAAACAATAAATCCATAATAACATGTACAAAACGAATCAATGCTTTTTTTTACCTTTAAATAAATATATATTACATATGTATATTGATGTATATATGTATATGATGATATTTAATTGGAATTCGGATTATTTGGAAACATATATAATATACATACAAGTTGACAGAAGATAGTAGACGTACATATCGACGGTCTATATCGGTAATCTACTATTTTTGAAATCCTTTATAACTGCAATTGAACCAATTTGTATTCCT
>JAQGBI010000295.1:0-19306 GCA_034698325.1 Sminthurinus elegans | reverse complement strand
CCCCTCCCGTTTTCTCCCCACCAGCATCATGCCCGATTTGTGAAAGTTCTCTCATTTAAAATACATGGTGAACTTTGATGACCTTGGGCGACCTCTAAACCTAATTTTTTTGAGCTGATTTTTTCAGAGGTTGTTTTTTACATCAAAAGGAACAATTTGAAGGGGTGGCACTTTGAATTTTCCAAAAAGTTGTCAAAATGCAACGGTCTATTGTACAGTGTTCATTCTAAATAGAACAAAGGTGAAACCTTTATGGAATTTTTCTTATTTTTACCGAGAGTCGCAAAAAAAGTGTAAAATTTCTATCCATACTCCATTACATGAATTCACGAAAGAAAAAGATGTACCACCTTTATAAAAATATGAAGGGACAACAACAAAAAATACTGTACAGTACAGTACAGTGAAAATACAGCCTACCGTTCTGCTGGAGTTTTGAGTTTGGAGTTTGGAGTTCAGAATTTGGGACAGTCAGAGACAAAAAGGCATGGACTTGATAAAGGAGGAGAAAGGAAGAGAAAAGAGACAGGGAGTTGATAAAAGTCACCTTGAGGATTTTTATATGAATGAATTTATGATTGCGTACAAACGGAGAAGAACCCCGACTGTACATTGTATGCAAAAAGTGTGATAGAATTACCAGCTATCTCTCTTTTTCTCAGTACTGAGTATTTCGCATCCAGAGTCTAGAGAGTCTCGAGTCTCGAGAGAAGAAATGAATTTAATATTTATGTCTCCATGGTTCCTTCCTGTCTGCTCCCAGCTTTTTCCTGTCTCTCCTCTCACCTCAAAAGAAAAAGAAAAATAATTTAGAAAGCATGGAAATGCGAGTCTAGAGTCTAGACCCTAGAAAAAAGACAAAAAGAGAAAAGTACATAACAATGTAATACAAAAAAGGGAACGAAGGACAACAAAAAAAACCTTTGATGTCTGCATGACTTTCACCATCATTGAAAATCAATTCAGTTTGTTTCAGTGTCTTTTGTCGGCCTCATGTATTATTTTACTGTAAATCGAGAATATGAAATATGGAACTTTAAAATTCCACTCTTTTATGAAATTTACATTTACACTCTTACAAATGCTTAAAAACATTAATAATAATATAATCAACCATGTTGATTTCTATTTCTAAAATTCTAATTTCTTTCCTGCGGATATTATCAAAACTCATAATATAATCCAATCCAACAGCTGTTTTTTCCTCAATTTCCCCAGGTTCTCTCCTACGCTACAATTTACTGAATTAACTGAAAAAGCCTTAAAAGTCTGGTGCTTGTGTTAATACAAGGCTAAAGTTTTAACTTTGTTCCAAAGTTATTTGACATGCATTATATAAATGAGAAATGAAGAATATTTACATTAGTATTTTCTTAACACACGGACACGGAAATAAATAGTAAAAGGATTTTCATCCACCTCCACAACTAAAATTATCATGTAAAACAAATGTATACGATACACTGGAACACAAATATTACTCAACGGGACGAACTTTGTCTCTGTATTTTTATTGTATTGTACATTTTTCTGGACAATCTGCGATAGCATAAAAAGCACATAAAATATTGCAGTTTTGAGCTGAATCTTGTATTTTCTATTTAAATTATAAGGAGCACATCAAAATGTTGGTAGATATTCAAAAATCCACCAATTCAACCATAAACAAGATATTCATCTCTGCGTAAAACGTATAAATAGTAAACAGTAAACAGTATAGTGCAGAGGGGGCCAAAGCAGTTTTATTTTTTCCTAGAGACGAAAGCGGAAGTATTAAAAAAAACTGTGCATGTATGTGCTTCAAATTCCGTATTCCGTATTCAGTATTCATCATTCAAGATTTGGAATTGAAAAAACAGAGTACGGGGAAAAGATAGGTAGAAGATAGGAAAAGAGCGAGAGAGATTGTGAAGTGAAATGTCCATGCGGAGCAAGTTTTTATGATGTACGATGTACAATGTAGGATACACATTGTACAACACAGAGTACAGTGTGCGGATGAAAGATAGAAGAGAAAAGTATCGTCCAAAAAACGCAAGATAAAAAGATGAAAGAACGAATCAGAATCAGGGCGGCTCTCTTTCTCTCTCTCTCTCGTTTGTCGAAAGATGAGATGATAATCAAATTGACTTCCTTTGACTTGACTCAAACTCTCCAGCAAAAAGGCTAAATGAACTTGCTCCATGTGATTCAAAGTGTACAGTGTAGATTTTGTATCTGTGTATCTGGAGTTTGAATAGGGAAAAGAATTGAAAGAGGAGCATGTCATGCAAATGTCTCTGTCCTCTGTCTCATATCTTCATCATCTTCACACAATCACCGCTATGCTCTTCGCCATTCACCACTACATTCATGTACAAGATGCAATATAAAGGGTACAGTGTACAGTGTACACACGCATTTTGGAAAGAAAGGACCTTGCCCTCGCCATTCATCCCTTCTCATCGTCATCCTCATTCTGGATCTACTCTGTTCTCTGTTCTCAGTTCTCAGTTCAAAGTCAAATTTAAATTCAAATAGAATCTTCCTCAGTCAACCAAACCAACCAACCGCACGTCAAATTAAAATGAACTACGGTTCTTCCACTTTTTGCTCTTTTTCTTTCTCTACTTGTTCCCTTCTTTTGAATTTGGCTTTTGAATTTTGGTTGCTGTTGTCAAGTTAGAAAAGGATGCAGACAAGTACAGCATAGAAGGAAGAAGGCCTCATCTCATTTACTTGTTTATTTTCAAACTACGTGACACAAACACAGACTGATTCCAGATTTGAGACTTGCAGCATGTCAAATGTCAATGAACATGGCCAAAGACTCTGTTTAGTTTATTTGAATTTAGAATTTTAAAAGCTACAACTAAATTACTTGTACAAATTCAGAGATTTGTCAGGGAACTGGGATTTAGTATTTTTATTGTATTTGGCTCATGTGTGCACTCAATTTCAAATGACTGTTTTTAGATGAATTGAAACACAGTGAGCAAGTAATATATGTACAAACCAAGGACCAAAAGAGCTTTTGATTTTATCTCCTTTTGCACAGAGTTCTAGATTCCAGATGCAGAGACAAAACTCTGTTTACATTTTCACGTCGCTGGTCCGCCTCTGCATATTGGAACTTTGTTTCTTTTGTCTTTTGCCTCTTGTATCAAAGGCTACATCAAAGGTTGTTTGTTTCTGTGACATCACTCCCTGTTTTGATTTTTACTTGAGAACTATGAGGATGAAGACTGCAGCTGTTAAGTTGAGAAACTTTCTCCCTACACACTGCACGTTTTCCATAGTTTGTGCAACAATCTGTTGACAACCGTGGTTCCTTTCGTGTTATCTTTTCCTTTTGTTTCTTGTTTGTCCTGCTGTGGAGAAAGAAGCAAGGACGTTTGTACCCAATGACATTTCTCCTACTCACTGCACGTTGAGTCTGGAGTCTAGAGTCTAGACTTCAGAATTCAGAATTCAGAGGCAGCGAGTTTGGAAATTTCCAGTCATTTACTATTTCTATTTTCCATCCTCTCATTTTAATTTTTGTATATTTTGTATTCTTCAATGGAAATATGGTTATGGAAAATGGATAACTGTAAGTAAAATTTAAAATGAATAGATGAAATACTTTAATATTATATTTTATAATAATCTCTCTATTGATCATGAATGTTTCAACCATGAAGCACTACAATAAAATTCATATCATTTTGGAATTTGGAGGAATTTTTATGATTTTATCAGGAGCAGAATACTCTGCGCATTAAATATTTTCTACCTGTACTATCTGTACTCCTTTTATTTGTACTTGTATGTATGAGTTCATCATCATATTGGCAGAGCCAGAGCCAGGACCAGATACAGATACAGAAGAAAGAAAAAAGAAAAAAAAGAAAAGATGAAGACAGAAGCATCTTTTTGTCATGCTCATACAAAAAGTTTCTGTTTGCCTTCCAGGCTCTACCTCCTTCTTCTCATTCTCTTTCTCTAGCTCAGCTGAACTGAACTGAACTAAGCTGAACTTTTTTCGTCTTCTTCCTTCCTTTTTATGCATCAAGAATAGAAGAAGAAGAAGAAGAGAATGGAACTTGTATTCGTCGGCAGGATTCACTCATTCATTTATAATAGAAGGTTGTGTCGTAGGTGAACTGAAGTATATATTATGTACATACAAACGTGCTTTTATTCAGTATTTCGTGGTGTGCATATGCACAAGGATTTTGGAAACTGGGAAAGATGATACAATGTGTTTTTAATACAAACTTTACCTTGGTTGTATCACAGAGTGTATATTTATCATATTTACACGACGAGAGAAAGTAAAGAAGCTGTACCTTGTACCTTGTAAATTGTAAGTTTTCTTGTAGTTTCCAAAAGTTTTGAAACACGTGCAAATAAAATAATATGCGCGACAAGTACATGGAGCTGAAAATGACAAGAACAATGACATGAAAATGACAATGACAATGACAACGACAACAACGTTGACAACTATTTCCCTTAAGAATCCGAGCAAAACCAAGCAGGAACAATTCCCTATCGGATTCAAATTCAAATTCATACTCGTATTCCCATCCACATTCACATTCTTATTCATAAGAATGACAATAGAAAGTAAACTCAAGTTGGGGGAAGAAAGGAGACTGACGAGTTTACCTGAGTAGTGAGTAGTGAATAGTGAAGCTGTACTGAGCATACAGAATTCAGAACAATCTTCAATTTGTACCTACATTTATTTATTTTTCTGTGAATGTGTGTGCACATTCTAAGAAAACTCTAGATGTTCTGCTGGCTTCGGCTACGTTTTACATTTTACATTTACTTGCGGGGCTCAAACAAACACAGGACATACATTCACATACAGACAAAACAAACAGCGTGCACAATGAAAAATTCAAAAAATAAGTCTACAGACTATTGATTTGAAATTTGAACAAGGATACACAAATTGCAAGGCGTACCTTATATATATTATGGGTACAATCAAATTCGCAATCAGAATTTGCAAACAGACAAAAAAGTTGCAAACTTTCCAAAATATTTTTCGGCCCATATTTACTTTACACAAAGGTACGATGTATCCATCCCTCATATTAAATTTTTGTCCCAGAGGGAAATTCGAAAATGGATTTTACATTTTATTTTTTTTTGAATAAATATAAAAATTGGAATTCAAATGGTTTACTTGCTTGACATGCAAGAAGAGTTTTATATTCTTTTTATTATTCAACGCAAGATGTGGAGTGTGGAGTGTAGAAAACGGAAGAATTTGAATTGAGCTGCAGCTTGTCATTTTTCTTTCGTTGACAGTTGCTAATTCATCAATGGTCATTGACACATCTCGAGTCTAGAGTCTAGAGTCATTAGTATTGAGTCATGTCTACATGAACGTTAAATTGTACAACAGAGGTGTAAATGTTAATGGAAATGTGTGATTTTCAAGTACAAAGAAAGAAAAGATACGTTTTCATGTATCATGTAGATTTTGGATAGGTAGTTTAAAAAAGAACTGGAACTAAAAGTCATTACACCGTCATTTATTTTTTGTATGTATCTATAGATGCTAGACACACAATATAGTATCTTTGTATAATGCATATGTACATTTGCTAAGTTAAAAATTACTGTTAAAAAGTAAGTATTTACACATGCCTTCTTCCTTCAAAGCGTCAAGTTGAACTACTGTTACGTAAATTGTAATTGTAATTGGACAAATAGGAATGAGTCAGCTGTAGTTGTACACTGTACAATACGCATAATACAAACGTAACTCTTAACTCTTAACTCACACTTATTACCTCTATTTATACTTGAACCTTCTGAGACAAAGCTCCTGATGAATAATGGAAACCGAAACAAAAACAAAAAGGTTTGTGTAAACGGATTGTTTCGACAGTTGAATACTTATGCAGTATTTATACACAGAGAATTTGTCTCATCCACTATAGTTTTTTCCACAGTTCAGGATTCTCTTGCGGAACTTTGTGTGTGATGAATGCATAGATTAATTTATTTGTATAAATGATACAATGATACATGCTTTGATATTTTTACTCTCCTCAAGTTCAAAGGAATGAACCGAGGAGCGACAAGCGGCCATTCCATTGGACAGTTTGAAGGATAAAGGATAAAAAGATCTCACATTAAGTTGAAAAAAAAACGTACCAAAAATACAATACAAAATACAATGTACTGCAATAAGTTATATCACGACATTTAAAGTACAAGTACAGTGTATCGTGTAATCTCATGGATGAGTGCATAGCTGTATATTTATTCAAATTTTATGTAAAATGTCCGTCCATTGTAATATTTTGTATTGTACAATGAACAATGTGTAATGTATTGCGTATTATTGTGTGATTTTTTAAAACCGTAAAAAATGTGTATATTATGTACACCACACTTTTTATACTTTTTAGTGACAAGGGTGTGTGAATTGCCAGCGTGTAAAAAAAGAGTTTTTTTCACTTGGTCTCCTCTCTTTTATTTTCTTTTCAAAGGTGATCATTGACACGACCGTTTTGGCATGTCAGTGTAATAATAATAATAATAAAAATAAAAAAAATTGCAGTTGCAATTGCAGTTTTAGTTCCTTGCTCTTTCTTCTTCTTTAATAGTTAGCGAGTTCAAGGGACAAAGTCAACTCAGTTCCATGTTTATTCTCTGTTTCTCTCTGTATTTTTTTCTTTCTCTGTCTGTTTGTCTGTCTGTCTCTATTCATACAGTAAAACAGTTACATATTTATTTATAAATAAAATGAAAAAAAAATGTCATATTAATATAAAAATGAAATGCACTGTTAAAAAACTCTTATCACGTCTCATGTCACGTCATGGCCTTTGAAGTGCTAATATAATGTAACATGAGGATAAGCAAATGAATATAGTAGGTGTAAAACAGGAGAAAAAATGTGACATTTGATGCTGTCATAATCTTAAAAATTGTAGCGGAAGTTACAAAAGTGACAAAGCTCAAAATTCAAAGCTAAAGCTCACCCATGCCGATTTAAAAAAAAAACTCGAGGAAATGTAACGCATTTCATTTTAAATGCAAATACAAATACAAATCCCAAACAAAGTCGACAGACGAACATACGGTGAAGGATTGAAACACTAAAAGAAAACTGCGTTGAAAGCAGTTTTAATTTGAAGTACTGAATTTTTACCTGTTTTTTTCTCTGCTAAAAATGTTCATCCAGGGCCTCATTCTCCATTGAGTAACTTGTTTAATGTTTTAAACTACTTCATTTTGAAATCTTGAAGCTTGAATCATGAGTTTCATGTTCATATTCATTTCTGCGAGAAAAAAAAATAATATGGTGAAAGAATAAACTGAGGCTGAATAAGGGAAAAGGAGGAAATCTTTGAGCTTTGAATATAAAAGTATGAGTTTTGACGCAAAGGCTTTGATTAGGAAAAAAGCGGAGGAGAGTAAAAAAAAGAGTAAAAAGTGAAGTAAAGCACGCACTCAATTCCGCTTGAAATATACCACATGATATGATATTGCATATACTTTTTAAAGGTACAATATTTTTTTCGGATTTTAGTATTTCTAGGTAAATGTGCGTGGCTATGATTAGACTTCTCGAGTTTCGAGTCTCGAATCTCTTTTTAAAGGAAGCTACTGCTGTGACTATTCACCATACACTTTTTACACTATACACTATAAGCTATACAGTATACAGTGTATAATATTTCATAGTGTATAGTGTAAAGATGAAAAGTTTTTTTTATCCTTCATTTTCTTTCTCCCTCTTCTCATTCTCATCACATCATATTTTTTTCTTTTTTTGAAACAGACTGCAAACTCAAAGCTCAAAGCTCGAAATGACGCGGCTCGCTTGTGTGTTGTAGCTTGTCGGTTGTCGGTACAGCCGCTATTTTCTATTCATGTTCACTAAAACATGCTCAAATATTCGTTAAAACAGGAATAGGAACCATGAAATATATTATGGAGAAGGAAAAGGTGATAAAAGATTTGCATATGAGAATTCCACCAGGTTGAAAAATACTTAAATGAAAATGAGCATATGTATACAATATATAATATACAGTATACAGTATACAATATGTGCACATTACCGTCTCGTCATTCCTTCCTTTTTGCCCATGCACATGTATTTTCACGTCTACGTTGTAAGATATTATACATTGGTCTGGTCTCTGGTTATATTAGCATTTGCAATCCTCATAAAAGACGGAAAATATTATCGTCCTCCACCTCCTCCTCCTCCTCCTCGTCACAACTTTTAGTTTAGTTGAGTTTAGGAAAATGAGAAGGATATTCTAAATTCTAAATGTACATGTTACATATGTACTGTGTCGGATACAGAGGAAAGAGAGCTATGAGCTTTGAAAGGAGGACATGAGTTTACTGCATTTATGGAGTCGTAAAGCACCGAGTACCGAGTTTACAATCCACACAATGGAAATGTTGAATGTTGACTACCCGACAATGTGTGACTAGTTATATGTTCTATGTTATATTCATGCCAATGCCAATGCCAATGCTAATATGTAATATATAATGTGCAATATGTAGGCAATTTTCCTATCTTTGCTTTCCCCTTTGTTTTGTCCTTTTGTTCTGTGGAACATGTACATTCTACATTGTGCATTTCAGTCTAATAAATAGACTCATCGTAAAGTCATCCAAGCACAAAGACAGCGACAGCAAGAGCGACAGAAACAAGAACCTACATATTATACTACATTATACATACTAAATATTTGCTATTTAGTGATACTAACACTCATATAATTTTACTACAAGCTTCAAATTCACATTCACATTGAAAGACCACCAGTAGGTTGTCGGATGGAGGATGTATTATTTGGAATTTCAAATCCTCAACTACATGTACAATGTACAATGTGCATAGGTACACAAGAGACCCCACATTGAGGAAAAATATTATGCGGTCGATTGTCCATATAATCAAGAGTGGTTAAACCTAAACCTGGGCCTAAATAAATGACGAGCTAAATACTAAATACTACACACCACACATTCAGGACTTTTACTCTGGATTTATTAATGAAGACAATATGTACATTGTACAGAGTTCCTTCCAGGTAGCTTTTAGTCTGTAAATTTGCATTATGCAAATTTAACTCTTTACTCCAAAGTTTTCACCTGAGTCCTCAGAGAGAAATTCTAAACAATTTTGGATGAGCACATTTACATTTGAATTTACAATTAGATGCATTTGAGAATGTTGAATATTAGTAGTTGAACAGGGTTAAAATGGGACATTTTATATTCAATTGTATACTTTAAAATCTGACACCAAATGTGGATTCAGTATCTACATTTCGTATTTCTCTTGTCATCTCATTTCTTGTCTTGTTATCCTAAAACAGTTGCTAGTTGCTAGAACCCATTATCTTGAATTCCTCAATTTCCTCATTTTCCTCATTTTCATCAAAATTAAAGCACAAAACAGAACTCAAGGATCACACAACAAAAACAAGAAGAAACAGAGAATGCAGAAAACATTATACATGAGAAAATGGTGTAATTTGCTATGATTCTCAATCTCATTCCTTCATTCAAGTTGTTTCAACTCTGGTCTGGTCTGGTCTGGTTGGGTCTGGTTGAATTCCGTTCCCGTGCGACCTGACGCTTGAGCATGGAATGTCTACAATGTATTTTCACATTCCTATTGTAGGACTGAATTGTGCCGCATTTGACTTTGACTTTGGATTTACATGGCATCCTCATAATTTTTTAGAAGCAGTTAGTTGTTATTTGAGTTATAAAAGGAGAACAATGAGAGGTCATAAAACTATATTGAACACATTAGAGTGATATTAACACTGAATGTCTACGGATTTCTACTCGTACTCTTGTACATTCTTATACGTTTCGTATTTCTATTTCTATTTGTGCTTGTGTACTTTGAGCTTGTTAGTGCGTATGAAAATGAGACGGATTAAGTTTAACTTGACTGTGCTTTTCTTGGGAGAAATGAATTTAGTCAGATTCCTTACTAGTTACCCACTTTCAATTTCCAATTGTAGTTCTTCTGTTCACGGGTTTGTCCGTTTTCTGTTTTTGGCCTTCCTTAGGTCAGGTTGACTTACCCGCTTGGATTTTTCATTTTAGCTGCAGCAAAACTATTCTGCTGTAACAACAACATTCTACATTCTGTGTTCTACAGCATATTCCACGTGCAAACTTTTATACCTAAAATCTAAATCTAAAATGCTTTCAGAGAAGAGCCAGACTCATACTCATACTTGTATTCATACTCATGTAAATAGAAGGAGGGAAACGACAACGACAATGACGACAATTTTCTCATTTACGACCATTTGCGAGAAAAGGACTGGAGAAAATGTCAAAGCTTGAATGCATGTATTTAAATGTAGGTTGTAGGAACAATGGAGAAAAGTAAAGTATTTGTACAAGGGATAAATGCAATGGCAATGGCAATTGTATTATGTAGCTTGTGCTGTTACTTGAGCATTTTCACGGAAAGTACGGGGGAAAGTTGGGAGTTGGAAAGGAAATGGAGAAAAAAGGTAGATTCGTTTAATAGCCTTCGTGTGATGTGATGTGATGTGACTTGGCTTGAACTTTATGAGAAAGAGATGAGACCTTTTACTTTTTACTTTTTACGTTAAAAATGTCCTTGCAATCAGTTACAACTGCGTGGCTTCAGCTGGATAATGTATCCACTGCCATGTGCAATTTCCACAGCGACGCATGACGTTCTTATCTGTAGAAAGTAGAATGTAGAATGTGGAATGTAGAACAAATTATTAGATATGCCACATTCAATTCTCAAGAGTGTCATTTTCATCTGGACTCTGGACTACGAGCTACAAACTACGGAATAGAGTTTGCAACAAGAAAAAAACCAACTAAATAAATTGAGAGCGTTTAAAAACACAATCTTCGTACTAGTAATAATTACTTTATTTATAAGATATCAGACAAAAAAAATTAAGAAATGGAGATGATGGAGTTTTGCAAATTTTGTAGATTTTTTGCTCCGATTTTCAAATTTCAAATCCACTGGTAGATTTTTGCCTTTCCCTTTTAATTTTGGAAGCTCACTCGTTTTCATTTCCTAGATTTTCTAGATTTCCTAGGGAAAATGTGTTGTGAAGAGTGAAGAGCGTTGAGTTGTCTTTCACCCACATTTAAACAGTCTACTCTGTTTTTATTTTTTCTCTTTGTTTATGTTTGTGTTTGTGCTGGTGTTGGTGTTTGTGAAAGATAAGAGAGTATAAGTGGATTAGTTGAAATTAAGCGATGGGCTTAAGATTAAAAAGAAGAGCGGATGAAAATGAAACATGCATGTACATTGTACATACAAAGAATCAAAAGTAATGCTCTGCTCGTACTGTAGAAAATAGAAAAGGGAAATGAATGGCTTACGAATTACGAATTACAAGCAAAGGAATAAGGAAGATGAAGCTCAAGCTGAAAAAGAAGGAAAAGTTACAAGTCAAATGTACACACTACACAACTTTTTGTATGAATTGGGCTTGTTTTACATGGGAACATGCCTAATGTAATACATTTAGCAGTCTTTGAAATATGGCAAAGTGTACATTGTACAGAGCCAAACCTAATAGCAGCGAGAAAGTGTACAGTTCTTTCCTTAGTATAAAACCTATTTCCTTCGTAATATATTGCCCTGGACAATGGCTTGACATGCTAAGCGACAAGAGAAGAGGAAAAAGGAGAGAAGCATTTCGGGGTCTGAGTCCGAGTCCCGATCCGGATGTAGGTTCAGCTTCACATTGACTCTGACTGAATTAAAAATGGCACGGGATATAGTGGGTACAAAAATCCCTTGTTTCAAGTCAAATTTTGCTTCTTATGCTCAATCTACAACATGTGTTGATTTATACCGGATTAATAGAAAATCTGCTCGGACAATATTGTCCAGAGTCATGATTCATGATCCAGGATAAAGTGTCCAATTTTGTAGAAAATCTGGTTTGCTACTCCTATAACAAATCTACTGATAAAAATACATAGAGAATAAAGAGATTTCTTTTTCTGTTTCTTTTGCTTTGCTAAAATTCCTAATAGAAAACAAAATGGTTATTTCCCGTATAATTTTAATTCGCAAAACTTGGTGGTGCATTCCAAAACATTTTTTTAAGGGATTCTTGATTTTGTATTTTGTATGCAAATCCATGAGTGTAGTTAACATGTGTTGAAATGCTGAATACTGTGGAAATGAAAATCAAGTTGAGCCAAAGAGTGTGTTCCATGTGGTTTATATGCAAAAACATTGTGTGGAAAGTGCAAAGTGAGTTTGTAGTCTATAGTATAAAATGTTCTGTTGAATGTATATAATATAATCTAATATAATATAAATATAATCAAATGTACACAGTATATGGTATATTCTCTAGCTCTATAGTGTAGAGTGTACGTGATGAGGATAAGGATTATTATCTGTCAGAAAGAAAGTATAGAGCAGCAGATTTCTGAATCTGTACACTGCACGCTGCACATTGTATACACATTGTGCTAACGGCATGTACACTGAAGATACTACAACTAAAAGAGAGGAAACAAGTTGAAGAAAAGAGTAAAACTAGTCCGTCTTCCTCCTGCTCTCAAACATTTCTTTTCTCTTTGACTGCATTTTCGGGACAGTGAAGATGAGATGAGGAAATGGGAGAAGATGAATGCTCCTTGTGAGTGAAATGCATAAACAGTAGTGGTGAATGTGGATAGATAGATGGTTGTGAGTACATATGCTTTCTTCCTCCTTCCCTTCAACTTGATCGTAGAACTTATATAGTAGACACTATACATGTACAATGTACAGGGCACAAAGTTGGAGCAATTAAGTTACTCTGTATCTATTTTTTGCTCTCCATGACTGACTGTTTTCAAACAGTTTTCCAGCACCATGCAGCAAACACACAGGGTTTATATTTTTTGGCAATGGCAAAGTCAGCCAAAAAGATTTGACTCGACTTGTATTATCCGGCTTCACAAACACACATACAAACAAACACATGACTCGAAACTACTTGCACGTGCCCTCCGTCACCATTCCTTTCCCTTTTCCTCCTTCTAATTTCTAATTTTGTCTACAAAACCCAGTTCTCAAAAGAAAAGACAATTCTATATATAATCAAATGAAAAACACCTGTACAAATGGAAATTGAGAGTGAGTTTGTAGTTCAGAGTTATGAGTTTAGAGCTTGAATAAAAGTTTTAATATCTCATCTTTATTTAATAAAAGTTTATCAACTTGAATTCTAATTTAAAATTTAAGCTCGGGGTTGTAAAATGTAAATTCTAGATTGTAGATGTATCCAAATAGCTCATCTTTATTGACTCTTCAAACTTCAAATATTTGAAGGGTATATGAGAGTTGCAAGTTAAAGGGATATTAAAAAAAAGTAGATAATGTACAAATATCAAGTAAAGGATAGAGAATAGAGGATAGAGAAAGGTAGATGCATTTGACAATGGCTTAAGGCTTACGGCTTATTTTAGCAGATTAAAAGGAGTCAAATGTAGTTTGAAGCGTGCATCATGTGTGAACAACAACAGCTCAGAAACAAAATGAACATGAGCTATATGTGAATCTGCCAACATTTTTATTTAAACGTATAAAATGATTATGAAGGAAATTAAAAGAGTGCATTAACACACATTTTGTATGTTTTAATTATACATAAGATTTAAGAAGCGGATCTGAAGTATACAAGAATTTTTACTCTAGTTTTATAATTTTCAGTTACGCATTACATTACCTTGAGTTGGAATTCAGAATTCGGAAGAAACACATTTGTGAGCCACATTTTTAAAAAGACAAACTTTCCTTGTGTGTTGTATTTGAACTTTGAGAGGCTTCTAAAACTATTTCAAATCATATCTAAAATACAATTGACCCTTTTTAAAAAATTTATAACCACGAAAGTTTATTATAGTATGAAGATTATGAACTGTTTTATAAATTAAATTTTCCAGGACTTTATTAAACTTTCTTGATGTATCTACAATCATTATCAAATCGTATGAAAACTTTTGCTCCCTATCGTTTTCAATGTCTTGTTGTTGTACACAAGACAAAAGAGATGAGAACAAAGTTGTCGGTGTTTGGTTTTTGGATGTTCGCTCCGCCCTTGTACTTTTCTCGGCATCGTAGCATAGCATACTTGTAGATTGTACATTTTACATGCTGCTATCATTTGTAGCAAAAAACTAAAGAGCCAAAGAGCCAAACCTTCATTTGTTCTTGGTCATAAAAAGATTCATCCATTATCCACCGCACCAAACCAAACTACACTCTTTGATCCGTGCTCACCAACTGCACAAGCTATCCATTATCTATTATACCTTGTGCCTTGTGCCATGTACTCGGCATTTCATATTTCATTTTCCATACTCCATACTCTATAAGCCGCACATGTTTTGCTAGTTTTGCTAGTCGATAGATGAACCATTTGTGCATATTTTTCCTCTTTTTAATTTTGTATTATAGCCAAATTCCCATCTATACCATGTACATTGTACATTGTACGTTATCTATTCTCTATTCTCTATATTTTATACTCCATGTTCCACAGTCTTTTGACTCTCTTACTTGAATTTGATGCTTGATGCTGTTCACTTCATTTGACTACACACACTTACCTCTCTTATCGGTGGGTTTCATGCTACTCGTGTAAACTAATCGTTGTGTAAAATGAGTCCCTCCTTTCCTATTTGCTCTTCTCTTCTCTTCCCGTTCGCTCGTCTCTTTGCGGCTGATCTGGATTCTGTATTCTGGATTCGGGATTCGGGATTCGGGATCTCATGTTTATTATTATTGCTTAATTTTCAGACCGTACCAAAGAGACTTTGCATTTTTACATACGCCTTCTTTTAATACTGAATCCTCTAGACTCAAGACTCAAGAAACGAGACTAGAGACTAGAGATTGTGTGTAAAAAGTAGAAAGTATAGCAAAATATAGTGTACACATTTTATGTATTGTGGGTTTACGCATTTTATGCTGTCACAAGTTACAAGTTACAAGTATAAAGTAAAAAACTCCATATCCCTTGCTTCCAAATATCTTTATCCTTCGTCGCTGGCTTTCTTTGCCCCTTTTCTGGAAATTCCATGTAAAAATGTGTACACATAAAATGTTTGGTGAAACTCACATGTAACCTACTCGACAACAAAAAAGGAAGCGAAACTGTATACTGAACCGAGTAGAAAAGAGCTTAGCCAAACAACTTTGTACACATAAAATCCTACTTTCTCGGGATAAAACGGGAGGAAAATCTGTATAATATGAGTACTGTGCAACATGTACATTGTACATTGTACAATACACAGTCTACGATGTAAAGGCATTATGCCACATTATTCGGATAGAAAGTTCATATCGTGTGTGTATTGTGCAAGTGATTTGAATCGGTGTGCCTGAGGCGGTAATGAGAAGGAGAGGAGGAGAAAGGGAGCGGAAAGCGGGAGAAATAGCTTTCCCCAAAATCCAAAACAGCTCGTAAGAAGAACGAAAGGAAAATGAAATGAAGTGAAGCACACGGTAGAGAGATTTGAAAGCTGGTTATAAGTGGAAAAAGCAGAAATACATGAATGTGCACATTATACATTGTACACGATGCTAACAAAAGAGCAATGAAGGGCTTCATTTTGATTGTCTGCTCGTTTGAATCTGATGTGTTTTGTCCTGTCTCATCCTACAAATACAAATTTGGATATTATGTTTCTACGCCGCAATTCACAAGTCTATACTCTTGGAATATGGAATACCCAATCCCCAATCCAACACAATACAGAGCAACTGACTATTAAGAGTATTAAAATCACATCTTGTTCTGGCCATTTCCTTCCATGTTGTACGTTGTGTCATATTCATATTCATGTCCATGTTCAAATTCGTCGTGTATTCTATTGTGTGGCTATGCATTGTTAGTAAATATCTTTCTATTCAATTCCATGTACTGTGTCTTCCTTTCCTTTGAAATTAATGAAAGAGGAGGAAACTCTGAATCCAAATCCGCAAATCGGATTCAGATTCTGATTCAGATTCGGATTCGTCTTGTACTCTAAACTCTCATACATACAATTTATTACTAGTATTGGAGCTACCTCACTATTTACGATACATTGCACACGGCACACGGCACACTGTACCAAAAGATGCTCTACATTAAAATAATGGAAAGTCCTCAAGTGTCTTTTATGCTAATTACATGGATACTTATAAAGTACGGAATATGGAATGGATTGTGTCGGATCGTTCCAGAGAAATAACGCCATTGGCAATGATATTTGTATTGTATTTGTATTGCATTGTGTGGACATTGAGCATCATTAGTATTCAACCATTATTACTAATCCTTACGCTACATCTAACAGAATACAGGAGTAAACAATCACGAGTTCTCATGATAACAATACAATGCAGTACAGTGCAGTGAGATTATGCTGCTTAAAATGGAACATGATTCAGTTGATACTCGGATATCTTCCATATCATGTCGTATCATCTAATGTCATCTAGTATCATATGTTACGTAACGTGTAATAAGTAATAAGGGATTTTGTGTGGCCCATTTACTTATTTATTTATTTATTTATTTGGGTGGGGCTGGAATGTGAAATTCAATTCCACGTCTAACAAGTCGACACAATTTAGTATCGTACATGTTGTAAATATAATATACTCCTGGAGAAAAAGGAGAGTGGAAAATAATAATAATAGTATCAACTCCATACTCCAAAAGTAGAAAGGTATTTGTTGCATGGATCTGCATTTTGTTGATACAGTAGAATGTAGAATCTAGAATTCGTGCAGAAAAGGAGATACTTCAGACACTGTATATTTACATTTATACATTTAAATTTTTAGATGTTAGATGTTAGATATTTGTAGTTGTGGGAGTCAAGAGCAAGAGCGTGAAGGGAAAAAAGGTTTGTTATTTCATGTGAAGCTGTTGCATCGTCATCATCACGGTCTACGTTCTACGACATATCTCTCTCCTCTCTCGTATATATATGTCCTTAAAATAGCTCTTTTCCTGTTGCAAGTGACTCCCAAGAGTCTTGAATCTTGAAATTTCTTGTCCTCTCTCTCTCTTTCAAAACATCTGCTATTTCTATGCTCAATCCTCATGTATTTTGTATACTTGTATGTATCTATTTTCATTTCATTATGTAATATGCATATTTCTGCATCCTTATTCACTATTCAGGTTCCAAGAGCTTTTTTAGGAATTACTACTTGTAGTCTGAGCTGTAGAAAATGAAAATAGTCAGATAGTCAGAGACAGACATGGGACAGACAGACGAACAAAAAACAACAACATGGGAAAACCTACTAGGAAATTGCAGCGACAAGGCAACATTGCCGTGTTCTGTACTCAGTATTCAGTGTTTAGAGCTAAGCGAGCGGAGTGAATTAAAGACTTGTTTAATTTTATCCGTCTGATTCCTCTCACTTTTTTACAAGTATTCACTATAAGAAATACAAGAAAATTATGGAATTTCTAGAGCTTCATTCTATTCATGTACTTGTAATTTCAACCTGTCGAATCTCGAATGTTGAGTATCAAGCCACAAAATACGAGAAAAACAGTTGTATAATCCTACAGGTAGTTTCTCTCAACCAATCGGCAGCTATATACAATATAGAATATGTATTTTGTTGAGTTTTTCCTTTCTTTTTGACTCTGGACTGGAGTGATTGATAGAAGAAGAAGAATATAAGAGAATCACATAGCTTATGCAAGTACATGGATAAAAAGATGTATGTAACATGTACCATGTACAATGTACAATGAAGGAGCCGGATGAGCCGGAACTAGATTTTATATAGAGTATATTTTATATAATGAATTCAAGTTGTTGTCTATACATATCCTTTTGTCTACCTCCCGGATTTCACTCCTTTCTTTTCCTCGTCTTGACAATGGGTTCGCTTCATTTCTTTTCCCTTTCCCTTTCCCTTGTTCATTCCCTTGGTGGATCTTGATCGTGGTCGTCGGTCGTCATGGTGGAGTTGATGGGGAAACTAATGATCCTCGTAAGAAGAAACACTTTTTGATGTTTCTTGTTTCTCTTTTGAGTATCTACTTGGAGACTTCCTTCATTTGTAGGTTTTTATTTTGTACGTTTACACGAATCGAAAGAAGTGTAATAATATCACATGGTTACAGAGTTGGAACAAGAGAAAGCTCAACTCAAGTTCAATTCCCTGTCAACAATTCTAGTTGGAATTGGCATTGGTATAGAATCAACAGGGGAAAAGGAGATAGTGTGAGCCTTTAATTCCAAATTGTAATAGTAAGCCGATGGTTTTTACACAATTTTAGTAGCAATTACGTTTACTTAAGAAGAAGTAAGAGAGTCGAATGCAAAAGAAGGTTTCAATTTCAACAGGTTGGATATTGGAATGAAATGAAAACTTTCCGAGTAATTTCTCAGGTTGTTGACAAATGCATTTTTGATGCACTTTTTGAAAATGTTGCGATTCCTTTGAAATACATAATTTATTACACATTATGCAATAATAATAATGTACACTTGAAATGGGATTGGAGGAAACGTGGATTTACTTTTGTGGCTGTGACAAAATGTTTTTGTTGTCATGACTTTGACTCTGACTCTGACGCTGACTCACAAGTCAGACTTGGCTTTAAGTTTGGGTTTGGGTTTGGTTTTGACTCTGACACGTTGACAGCCCGTCACCACTGCTTTCATAGAGACATAAAAACAGATAGAGGTAATGCACAGAGTTTCTATCAAGCTTCTAACATCTAGAATCTAGAATCTAACCCAAGTGAGTGAAAGAGTGAGTGAGCACGAGCAAGCAACAAATTTAAAAGGGTAAAGTATGCGAGGAAAAAAGTAAAGTTGAAAAAAAAGTAAAAGATACTTTAGAAAAGGAGACAGAGACAGACAGAGATGTTAATGTACCATTCCTTTTATCGGTCACAGATACAAAGATACACAGGGCCAAAGAAGAGAAAAGGAAGAAGAAGAAGTACTTATCCATATCTAAATACTTGTACCTACTCCCAATAGAAACGCACATTGAATATAGAAACATCAGTCTCCTTCTCCATTCTCCATGTTGTGGAAACACTTTAAATCTCCACTCTCTTCATTCTTCATTCAAGTGCCTTCCATTTCCACATCCACTTCCACTGTCTTTCCTCCCGATTTTCTTCCGCCTTCAACTTTTCCATCCACATGACTTTGTATAGTGGTCTCCTGGTTTTGTACATACCAAGGATCCTTTTCTCTCATGCAATAACAGAAAAATAATGCCATGATGAATTCTCTCATACCTCTCACGTATGTACATGCATGTAAAGCTCGC
>JAQGBI010000294.1:0-19339 GCA_034698325.1 Sminthurinus elegans | reverse complement strand
AGGCTTTGAGGGCATTTCGAGTGTTGCGACCTCTTCGTTTGGTCTCCGGCGTCCCAAGTAACCTTTTATTTAGCTATAATGTTTTATACAAATTAATATTTTCGTACAGGAGAAGCTCAAACTAAAGGTTATCATTACAACCGCTAGAGAGCCCTTAGTACTTGACAGATTAACCCTTAAACTTGTCTGTGACGCCCTCTAGGTTTACAAATTGTCATGAACTCCATCCTCAAGGCGATGATTCCTCTGGCTCAAATTGCCCTCCTGGTTCTTTTTATCATCGTCATTTATGCGATAGTTGGGCTGGAATTATTTTCAGGTCAGTGACCTTTTGACCTCTGACCTCTGATCATTGACCTTTGACCTTTGCCAAAAATCTACATAAATGCAATACTTTCTTATTTTAGGTGTTATGCACTCAACTTGTGTTCATATTTTCACGGGTGAGCTGATGGAAGACCCCGTGCCCTGTGGCGGGACTTTCAACTGCGAAGACATGGAATTTTTCAACTGCACTTCCGGGTGGGAAGGGCCAAATTTTGGTATCATCAATTTTGACAATTTTGGCCTTGCCATGCTCACTGTTTTCCAGTGTATCACGCTAGAGGGCTGGACTGCAACTCTTTATAATGTAACTTTTTAAAAATACAGCTTAAAATTTTGAAATTTCGTCTGCTTCAGGATTTTGAGAAACTTTAAACAAATGTTTCAGATTGATGACGCGACGGGCAGTTCTTTCAACTGGATTTATTTTACATCGATGGTTGTGATGGGCGCATTCTTTGTGATGAATCTCATTCTTGGTGTTTTGACCGGGTAACATTCCAAGCTTTTTCTTAGTGTTCAAGTTAGAAAAAGCTTTTATACAAAATTTTACCGCGCATATTTTGACTTTTGTCATATAGAGAATTTTCCAAAGAAGGTGACAAGGCCAAAGCGAGAATTGAATTTCTGAAATTCCGAGCCCAAGGATTACTCATGGAAGATTTGGGCGGTTATATTGAATGGATCACACTGGCCGAAAAAACTCGAGACGAAGAAAACGAAAACACACAACCGAAACCAGAAACGACAATTTTTGTATCAATGGAAGAAGACGAAGATGATAATGAAGAAGAGGCGTCACCAGCACAGACGCCAACGCCATTTCAAGAAAAAATGGCCAGATTTCACGAGTATGCAAAAAAGATGCTTTAATTTTTCTAAAATATTCAACTCTTTTGTATAAGATTTTGTAAACCGTTTTACTTTTTGCCTAAACAGAGTGAACGATAGGATTCGAGCGGGGATCAAAAAAGTAATCAAGTCTCAAGCCTGGTTTTGGCTCATCGTGACTCTTGTCTTTTTGAACACGTGTGTGGTCTGCACGGAACATTATGGACAACCCGAGTGGCTCGAAAAATTTCAAGGCAAGTCGCCGTTCTCTTAACCCTTTGCAAAATTTCATTCTTTAATGTGGTGAACATTTTTACAGAGGATGTGAATCGATTTTTTGTGGCGCTGTTTACTGTGGAACTCTTCCTGAAAATGTATTGTGTTGGTCTGTCGGTGAGGGAAATCAAAATCAATCCTGTGAAACTACACAAAAAATAAATAAATAAAATATAATATAAAATTATATGGGGTTTTCTCTATTCACATTTTAAAATGATGTGAAAAATGGATTGATTTGCCATTTGCCATTTTCAGAAATTTTTCAGCGCTCTCTTCAATCGTTTCGATTTCATCGTGATAGTAAGCAGTTGGGCTGAGATAATTCTTATTGACCTTGACATCATGGCCCCGATTGGCCTCTCCGTCCTTCGATGTGTCCGCCTTCTTCGGGTTTTCAAAGTGACCAGGTACAATTTTACGAATCTCGTCAATATTTTTTAAAGCAGGAATTTTAAACAGAGGAATTTAATTTTTTTTAAAAAAAAAGGTATTGGTCATCTTTATCAAGTTTGGTGACTTCTATCATTAGTTCAATTCAAGCCATCGTCTCTCTGCTTCTCCTCCTCTTCCTCTTCATTGTCATTTTTGCCCTTTTGGGCATGCAACTTTTTGGAGGGAAATTTGATGCAATTGACCCAACAGCAGAAAAGCCTCGGCAGAATTTTGACAGTTTTTCACAAAGCATGCTCACTGTTTTTCAGGTGAAACTTTTGTACAATATTTCAATTTCACGGAACTTTCAAGATTCCAAAAAAACGTACAGAAGTTGTAAAAATCCTGGCAATGTTTTTTAGATTTTAACAGGAGAAGATTGGAACGAAGTAATGTACTCAGGGATCCTTGCTTTCGGGGGTGTGGCGTCTATAGGAATCCTTGCCACTTTTTACTATCTTTTCCTCTTCATCTCTGGAAACTGTAAGATTTTTTTCATGTGTAAAATGTTTGTGTTTGAAGAATTTGTGAAGACTGGCGTTCGCCATGAAACTGTTATTCTAATGAGCACTAATCAGAGTGTGTAAATTGTAAAGCAGCGTCAAATTGACTCACCGTATTTCTAATGTACTCAAATTTGATCACATATTAAACTCTTTTTGACTTTATTTATTTATTAATTGAACTTTCAATCTTTTAATTTGGAATCCCGACAAAACTTATTTTCAGAGATTTTTAAACATGTTTCAAACGTTTGGCTTGATTAATTCACTCAACAGAACTTTCATTTTTTTATATTGTTAATTTATTTTGCTTGTGTGAATTTTTAGACATTCTGCTCAACGTGTTTTTGGCTATTGCTGTTGACAGTTTGGAATGTGGAGATAGTGGCGAAGAAGTTGAAAAGGAGGAAGAAGCTCCACCGGAGGAAGAAAATTCTGTAAACTTTACATACTTTGAGAAACGGACAAAATGTCACACAATTTTAATATAAAGGAAATTTCTTTACTTTTCATTTTTTTTCAGGAGGGCGAGCAAGAAGAAGAACAGGAAAAAGGAGGAGGTCAAGGAAAAGAAAAGGGTGAGAAAATCTTTTCCGTAGAAGAAAAAGAAAAGCCAATGGCAGAAAAAAATCCAATTCACTTGATGCAGAATGCAGATGGAAAAATTTCATGTTTTTACGGAAACGTGGATTTCAACGAATTAGCAGCTTTAAATTTTAGTGAATTAAGTAAATCTACTCTTTTTATTTCCTTTTATTTATCTTCAGTTGTGCAAATAGTTTTACTCCCAAGAAGTTTGCCATCAATCTGTACAGCTAGACCTGTCTAAAAAAATTTAAAATTCTCAAACGGCGTCCAAATATTACATATTTTTTCATTTTTTAAACCAGCAGCTCAAGTAAAACATGAGTCTATAGAACTGGAAGTGGAGCCTGAAAAAGTAGGGGAAGAAGAGGAAAAGACACAGAGAACTAAAGAAGACGAGCCAAAAGCGGAGGACAGTGACAAAGAGCCGATGCCTGAAGCCAGCAGTTTCTTCATCTTTTCACATACAAATCCGTAATTTTAATTCAGATTTAAATTACTAATGAAATATTTTATGCTTGATTTTTTCTAATTGTTCTCATGGATTTGACTTTTGACTGTCCATTTTTTATAGAATCCGAAGATTTTGCTACTGGTTGATAAATACAAGTTTATTTGGTAATATTATTCTCGTTTGTATCCTCGTCTCCTCTGCTTCTCTCGGAGCGGAGGATCCAATTCAAGAAAGATCACCACGAAACTTGGTAAAAATCACAGCAGTTACAATAATAATAGAGTTGCCTAGGAATTATCTATGGCAAAACTAATGCAAAAGTAAAATAAATGCGTGAACTTTTACAATTTGTACAAATTACGAATATAAATTTCAGATGCTGGAGAAAGCGGATGTGTTTTTCACCACAATTTTCACCATAGAAATAACTCTAAAGATGATTTCCTTTGGGTTGATTCTTCATCCAGGATCTTTTTGCAGAGCACCAGCAAATATTTTAGACATCCTTGTCGTGTCCGTTTCCTTGATTTCCTTCTTTTTCAGGTAATCTAAAAATGCGAAATAGAAAATGTGTACCATTCAAAAATTCAAAAGGTTTTGAGGAAAAACTTTTCAGCCTGAAAAACTTATTGCGATTTTCATTTCAGTTCAGGAGCGATTTCAACGATTAAAATTCTGCGAGTCTGTCGTGTTTTGAGGCCGCTGAGAGCTGTGAAAAGACTTCCCGGGCTAAAGGTAATGTAGATCCTCGGTATTCCCCTACGACAACATTAATGTATATCAATTCAAATGTGGAGCGTAGAAAACAAAGAAATCAGAAAAATTATTGAAAATGTTTAAATATTATTCAATTCTTTATTTTTACACAGCGTGTGATTCAATGTGCAATTGTCTCAATTAAAACCATTGGAAACATCGTAGTTGTAACAGCTCTCATTCAATTCATGTTTGCTGCCATGGGAGTTCAGCTTTTCAAAGTATGAGCATTTTTCTCATCTAAATATTTTAATTTCATTTTCTTTCACGTTTCCGTTTCCTTGGTAACTGTTAAATTTTCTACAATTTCTTTTTCTGTCACATTAAAGCTATTTTGACTACTTTCAATTTTCTTCCTCCTGTTTAATTTCCACAGGGGAAAATGTTCTCGTGCAACGACATGTCCAAAAAGACGGAAGAGGAATGCCAGTAATTTCAATTCATGTATTTAAAATTTTACTTTATTTTCAATAAGGCAAGAAAAACACTAAAGCATTTTATGAAATTTTCAGGGGACATTTCTTCACGTACAAAGATGGGGACACCACTCAGCCGGTGGTCGAAGAACGATCATTTGAGAACAATGATTTTAACTATGACAACGTCGCACAGGGAATGCTCAATCTTTTTGTCGTCTCCACTTTTGAAGGGTGGCCTCAGTAAGGGAAAAAGCTTTTTAAAGTTACAAAATTGTACAAAGAAAGAAAAGAAATAAGATTGTCGTGCCCTAGCAATTTAAGTTTTAAAAAAATAGTTGAACGCCGTTTACAATATTGTTTATTTTATGCTGAGACTTTACAACAAAGATCACTTCCAAAATTCGTTAATTAGTTCAAATCGAAACAACTTGCTTCAATTTTAACTCTTGATTTTATTGTTTCCTTTCAGAATGCTTTATTTGTCCATCGACTCTTTTGCTGAGGGTCACGGACCGGAATTCAACTATCGAGTTTCTGTCGCCGCCTTCTACATAATTTACCTCATCATCATTGCCTTTTTCATGGTGAATATTTTTGTGGGTTTCGTCATTGTCACATTTCAGGACGAGGGGGAAAAGGAGTATGAAAATTGTGATCTCGACAAAAATCAAGTAACATTTACATTTTTAATCAATTCCAGTCAGTTTCATTTCCTGCAAAAAAGTCAGATTTTTATGTACGTAATAAAATGACTAATTTTTTTAGAGAAACTGCCTTGCCTTTGCCATGTCAGCACAACCCGTCAAATTTTACATCCCACGAAATCCACTGCAGTACAAAGTGTGGACATTTGTCACGTCCCAACCTTTCGAGTATTTTATTTTTGCTCTCATCATTTTGAACACGGTGACGATGGCCATGAAATTTCACGAGCAGCCGGAATCATACACGGCATTTCTGGATGTTGTCAACGTTGTTTTTTCCATCCTCTTCTCTGTTGAATGCTTCTTGAAACTATTTGCCTTTGGACCAAAAGTAAGGAAAAAAGTTTCCTTGGCTTTTATATTGACAGATTTTCATCAAAGGTTTTTATTTATATTTTGGGAAAAATTTAATTCAAAAATCGAGATCTTTTATTGTTCAGGTGTATTTTAGTGACGGTTGGAATACTTTCGACTTTATCATTGTCGCTGGGAGTTTTATCGATATCGCCATGTCTGATGACAGCGTGGTAAGCTAGTGCTAATTACAAAATTTTGAAATCAATTTTACCGCCATTTTTTGTAGCATTTTTCATTGTTTGATATTTTCCTTGTCTTAATTTTTTAGCCGGTGGAAGAAATAGAAGAGAGTTTCATTTCAATCAGTTTCTTTCGACTCTTCCGTGTGGCTCGTCTCGTCAAACTACTCAATCGAAGTGAAGGAATCCGAACTTTACTATGGACTTTTATGAAATCTCTCATGGCGCTTCCCTACGTTGTTCTGTTGATCATGCTCCTCTTCTTTATTTACGCTGTTGTAAGTCCTTTTAGAAATGAAATTTCAAATCATGAGCAAAAATTTCCCAGAAATCCTTGTGATAATTTTCATTGCCTTTTGGGTGGAAAATTTTAATTTTAATTTTGAAATTTTGAGGTTGGGATGCAAGTTTTCGGAAAAATCAAAATGGTGGATGGAACGGAGATTCACCGGGGGAATAATTTCCAGAGTTTTGCAGCAGCGTCACTCTTACTCTTCAGATGTGCGACTGGTGAAGCCTGGCAGGAAATTATGATGGCTGCTGTTGATAGACCCGGTAAAATTTGAATTTGAATACCTGCATCCGGAAATTTCTGGATTATCCGGATTTTTCGACTTTACAAGAATGCAGCAGAATTTGAATGCATGAACTCAATTGAAGCATAACTAAAAAAATATTGTTGATTTTATTTTATATGTTTAGAGGTGCTGTGCGAAGATCAATTGGATGAAAATGGTGATATTTTGCCCCCTGAAATTAATCCGGCAACCGGCGAGCCCGTGACCTGCGGAAATAATTTTGCTTACGTCTATTTCGTCTCTTTTTTCTTCCTCTGCTCATTTTTGGTAAGTTTTTGGTTCACAGTGGCAAAATTTTAAAAGTACATAAACTACAAAAAACTACCGGAAAATTTCCGGAAAACCCCGGAACGAATATCGAATTTTGGAATTTTTAATTTTTAATCGGAATTACAGATTTTGAATCTTTTTGTGGCGGTCATCATGGACAATTTCGACTACTTGACACGAGATTGGTCTATTTTGGGAGCGCATCATCTGGGCGAATTCATCGGTTTGTGGGCGGAATATGATCCAGATGCAACGGGGAAAGTAAAACATTCTGATGTGGTCACACTCATGCGTAGAATTTCACCGCCCTTGGGTTGGGGCACACTTTGCCCATATAAAGTCGCATGTCAGGTACTTTCAATTTTAAAAGTTCCCTCTTCTTGCCATTTTCTCCTTCAAATGAATTGTAATCAAAATTTTTAAAAATCTAGAGACTGGTGACGATGAACATGCCGTTGAACAGTGATGGCACTGTGAATTTCAATGCGACGCTCTTTGCCGTCGTCCGGACTTCTTTGGGTATAAAACTGGAAGGTCACATTGACGATGCCAATGCAGAATTAAGGGAGGAAATGAAAAAGGCCTGGAAGGAAATTGATGAAAATGCACTAAATGAAGTTGTGCCACCTCCCGGAAGTAAATTCAACTAATTTTCTCAAAATTTGCACATTTATTAGTCTGTTTGTGAATTGATGAGGATTTTAACCAAGTTGATTTTTCTCTAAATTGTAGTAAAAGATGACGTGAGTGTTGGTGTTCTGTACGCTACAATTTTCATCCAAGATTCTTGGAGACGCTACCGAAAGAAGAAAGTGGAGCGAGCAAAGCGGAAGGCAAAGCTAGAAGAAGGAACTTTGAATTTCCGGGCTGGTCTTCGAAGTATGGCGGAAGAGGGCGGTGTGGATGAAAAAAAAATTGAGAAACTTGAACATTCAGTCGAGAGGAGGATTTCAGGGACTTTGGATGAAATCCTCGATGCTTCAGAGCCACTTCATCGGGTAAAAGCAACTTACAAATTACAAAACTCTTTTCTCAAGTCTTTTTTTGCTTCCGAATTCCGGAAAAATCCGGAAAAATCCGGAAAATTTTCCAAACTTACGGATTACGAATTTTCTAAACTGTGACGGTTTTTTTTCTTGTATTAAAATCAGAGACTTCATCCTCTTTTTGGGAATGACACCAGGGCAGCGCGGTCTATGCGTGGAGTGCAATCTCGTAGAAGGAGAAGACTTCAAACTTCAATGCTGATGTCAGTGTCCATGTCCAATTCTGAGGGATCTCAAGATGATTTTGCAAAGTTACAGTCTCAAGCTTAACCAAACCACAATCCACAATTGACAATTCACAATCACAGCCAACTGTTACATTTAAATCATATTACAATTCATAAAACTTAAATGCTGTCAAATATCGTACAAGATTAAAAATTGATCCTTTAAAAATGGCAAAAAGATTGTACACTAGTAAAACAGGCATTTGATTTATGATATGGATTTCATATTTCATAGAAAATTTACAAATCCGTCCAGTAATGAAGAATCGGAATCAGAAGCGGAATCAGAATATCAATAGTAAAACATTCAAGAGAAAAACAAAACAGAGATTGGCAACAGATATCTCTGAGATTATTACATTATTTTATTATTTTTACATTTGCAAACATAATTAAAGCTCAACCATCAACCATCATTTTTGGCCTTTGTAGGGCTTAGGCGCAATTGTTTTTCTTTGAATAATTTGGCTAAAGTCATTCAACGCAACAGAACCGATCTTTGGGGCTTGGCGTCCTTGAAATCAACATTCTTATTTTCAGGGTGGTCCAAATTTTGGATTTTGGTGCCCTCTTTTGGTGTCTTTTTCCAGAAAAGGTGTAACTTTGTGCAAATGTTCCCTCGTTTGCGCCCATTTTGGCTATTGTGCGCTATTGTGCCATTTCTTTCATTTTTGGCGCCCCAAAACCCTCGCGCCCTTCGCAGCTGCTTACAAGCTGTTTGCCAACAGTAAGGACCAACTTTCCCAACTGCGCGCATGAAGGAAAATACGTATGAACGAGTTTCACACATTAGCCCAGCCACGCTTATCGCAAGTCCGCAAAGCCACAAGTAAAAGGAAGCGGCAATCAATGAGCTTTTTAAGGACATGTTGGAGCTTTCTTTGTTTTTCTCTGTGTCTTTCAGTTGCTCCCTTGTTGCTCCTTTAAAATTGTAACCAAATTCAAATCTGAACTTTACGTAGGTCCCTACTTGTTCTTTGACGCTGTGCCAGTATTTGTAGATTCCTGAAAGGATCAAATGTTTAAAAGAATCTATTGGCCCATCCACATTCGGAACGAAAAACGACCAAATCCGTGGAAAATCAAAAAATGTTTGTTTGGAGAGGAAAAAATTTTCGTGGTACAAAATTGGCAAGTATTTTAAATAAAAGGAAAGATCCTGATTCAAAAAGACAACCCCAGTTCTTCCTCGTCTAAAAAAGTTGCGCGCTTCTGCCGTTTTATCAAAAAAGGAAAAGTTGCTAGTCGTATTGAGAAGGAGTTTGTGACGGTTGATGATTGGGGCAGTGTAATTTTTATAATTTTTTTTATATTTGGTTTTCATTACAGCCGCCCAATTTTTTAAATTGGTTTTCCAAGTTCGTTTTAAACTGGCGGGGGTCGTCAAATTATATTTTTCGTGGGTAAGAGTTTCTAGAGTCTTTGAAGAGCCCTGAATTCCTGGAGCAACCAATGAACTCGAAAGGTAGCCGAGGTAGAAATTGATCAGGAAAAAGAGGGCGAGGATCCACCCAGTGTAAAAATAGGGCAAAATTTTGAATTTTACACTGGCACAGGGGTTTTCCTCCTTGGTCCATATCGTATTAATTGACGGGACCTGGCTAACAACGGGAGCCCAAATCAACCAAAATGATGAAAAGAGGTCACGGACCAAATCTGAAGCGCCCTTTGGTTTTTGCGCCCAAACCCCGATCTTCACCCCAATCGTGAGAATAAAAATGGTGACCAAAAATGTGGCCCAAGTTGAGGGGCGAAAGGGTTTCCATAGGTCGGAAAAAGGGGAGGTTGGTCCATCCACGAGGCCATTTGACCCGTGCAAAATATAGATGCAAGATTGCCCAATGTAAGTTTGTGTACCTTCTTCAGCTGTACTGCCATCCCAAGTAACTAATTCGGGCATTATCACTCCATTTCGACAACAGGAGCCAGGATCATCGAAATAATCGCCGGGGTGACTTGGGACAAGGGAATTCAGAGTGAAGTTGAGTTGCTGACTCATGATTATTGATAACCAAATATCAGGCAAAATGTTAACGAAATCATGGACTCTTCGATAGTCATAGCGAAGTTTTAGTTTTGCAAATTTTTTAAAGTTGAAACTTCCGCTACGAAAACCTCGGAGTTTTAGCTGAAACAGCAAGTGCAGCTCATTTTCATGATAATTTTTGCGCCGCATGGCTAAAAGTTGCATCGCTTCTTTGTATGTGGCCACAAAACCATTTTCATTGTCAGTTTTATATTTCAGGAGGCAAAATCGTTTTGGGCGCCATCCCACTTGAGGGCACCGGAGTCGAATTTGGTATACTTTTTTGACCCGCCAAATCTTTGACCCTGACCTTTCGAGTGTAAGTTGTGGACGGGTTAGGGGTGGGCGACTTTGCCCAGTGGGCGAGAACTTGACAGCAATGTAATTTAGAGGTACTTGACAATCCTGATAATCTTCAATATTGACCAACTCCCATTTTTCTCGGAGCAGCAAAATAAAAATGTCCTGAGTTATTCGCCCATGATTTGGAAATTGTTTTGGAACTCGTACTGGATGCCCTGGGCCATAGAGAGGATTATCTATGGGTATTTTTACAGCTTGTGTTGTACTTTGGCTTTGACCTTTTCTGCTTGTCTGTGGAATCCTCCGCGGGATTATTATTTGAACAAAACAAATAATTTCCTCATGTTTCAAAACTGGGCGTGAAAAAATACTGGATTCGCCCCCACCGAGGGCAGGGGCAAATCGAGGGTTGTCTTTAAGTTGAGCTGATGGGTGAATTTCAACAACTGAGGAAAATTCTCCCAGAATTTCTAGAATTGCTTGGGTCACTTTTTCCTCGAAATCATCAAGATTAAGGGAAATATTTGGGCTTCCACTTGCGTTTTTTGAGCCAGTTTGTTCATCCTCTGAATGGGTTTTGGACTTTTGTATGGAATTTAAAGTGATGTTGAAAGTGCACAATTTGAACGGAAGTAAAACCTGTTGTAATTTTACATGATTCTTCTCTAGTGTTTTTGTTTTCGTTTTAGCTTTTGCTGTTGAAACCAAAATCAACAGCAGAATTACAAATGATAAAAGTGTGATTTTTTTCACCATTGCGAGTTTTGGAATTTTCATGTCTAGTTGTAGTTTTGAAACTTTGAACTTAAGTTTCTACAGCTCAGAATTTTACGAGGTTTGTACGAGGTTTGTCTTTGGCTTTGGATGACAAAGTTGTCAACTTGAAACGAGCTGTTGTCTACCTTTTTCAACTTTATTAAATTAGTTGCATAAAAACATGCAGCGTTTCGTGCTGCTCATTTTGTTATACAAACAACCACTATTATAAAAATATGCGAAATTTTCCAAAATTCTTATAATTCCGTAAAACATGCAGATTTTAAGGAGCAAATCGTCTGTGAAGATTCAAGTTTGACTTTGTGCAGAAATGCAAGAAACAAAAATGACTTTGTGCGCATTTGCTTAGAGCAAGAAATGACTTCGTGTAGAATTGCTCCCTTTTGTTCTGCGCAGCGATTCTGCATCAACTTGTGTGTGCGCAAAAAAAAGTGAAAGGGAGCAATTCTACACGAAGTCATTTCTTGCTCTAAGCAAATGTGCACAAAGTCATCTTTGTTTCTTGCATTTCTGCACAAAGTCAAACTTGAATCTTCACAGACGAAATCTAAATTATTTGATTAGGGTGTGACGGTGCGACGTATCTCGGAATTTGGAGCCCTAGGGCTTAAAAAACCCCAGGGCTAAAAAATATACTCTCTTAGAGTTTTTGTAGTTAATCTTTGATCGATCTACTCCATACGAGTTTTAAAATCTGAAATTTGGCTGTTGTATCAGAGAGGTTTCATGAAATGTTACAAACTAGTCAAAAATATTCCAATTTCCAAAAGATTCTAAACTCAAGCCCTCAAATTTTGATTTGGGCTCTTTTGTACGTTTGTGTAGGCATTGCAATCTAGGATCTAGAGTCGCCGCAAAGCGCTCTTTTTGACCTCAATAAAAATTTCACTTCCAGAAATTATATTAGCTACTTGGCTTGTGGCTTGTGGCTGGTCACACGCCATGCTGTAGCAAACATTCAGTTTGTAATATCTTCATTTTAAAATTCTACTTTGAAAACTCACATTTCATATCTTCAACATTTGACCAATAAAGAGAATTTGGAGTCCGATCGTGTTCCTGTTATAACAAATTACTGAAAAGCTTTTGAACATTGGCATTGGTATTTTTTGCATTAAATTTCACCAATTCACGTTGGAAGTTGGATTGTCAATTGTACGTTCTTTTTTGTATTTTGAAGGCATCAATATTATTTCATGAAACTTTTGTACTCACCATTTGCACACATTTCGTGACTTTTTACCAATATTTCAATAGATGTTTTATGAAAAATTATAAATATTAAGTACTTCATTTGAAATTAATAAACCTTTTATATCGTCAAAGCTCGTATCTTTTCAATGTTCAGCATTTACAGAGATGCTTTAAATTTTAGATGCATTAAATGGAAATTAAAGGATTCCCGCGAACTTTTATGATAAATGCAATTGGCAGAGCTGGAGCTGATTACCAACAATAAACAGAGATTAATTCTTTAGAGCTCAAAATTGTGGATTTGTTCCGCATTTGTTTTATCATTTGATTTAGACATGTGCAGACTTGGTTCCAAGTGACTTGAGTGAGACTTGCAAGTGAATTGAAATTACACCAAATTGACAAAGAATTATGACATGTAACCTTTACCAAACGTAAGTCAGGGACACTGCGGGACTTTAATTTTCAAGTAAGTGACTTTGAAAATTTCCAAGTCACTTGTATTTTTCAAGTCACCAGTAACTTAAAAATCCAAGTACCGTATTTTTCCAAATGTTTCCCCTGGGGAATTATTTGAATATTTTCTTGAGTACTGGGGAATTATTAGAGGTTGGGGAGTAAATAGGAACATTTGCTTATGCACAGCGTAAAGAGTGCGACGTATGTACACACACAAAAAGTGAACGGAGACTTCGTCTCATCCCGCCCCAAAAGCATGTAGTCACACATGGGGAATTATTTGAAATTTTTCGTTCGTACTGGGGAATTATTAGAGGTTGGGGAATTAATTGAACGTGGGGAAACATTCGGAAAAATACGGTAACTTGGAAAAAATCCGAGTCTGACATTTCTAGTTTGCTTTTCTTGGCATTAGCTTTTTATTCAGTTTAAAATTGTGTTTATAGATTTTTTCGTTATCCAAGAGCATTACGTAATATCTATGAACTTTTACAATTAAAATAACTATTTTCTATTTTCCTATACTATATTCATCATTTATTATATCTTACAATATATTTAGGAACTTTCCTAACTCAAACATAAAACTAAAATCCAAATTGATTGTATAATAACTAGGAACTTTCCTTAAATACTTATATTTTATTTAACTATGAACTTTCCTAATTACTTAAGTATATTATATATCATCATACACAACATGTAATACATATTCGAAATTATCCTATACACAAGCATAATACATATTCGACACTAATTCGTGTGTGTGTTAAATAAAAAAATTAGCTATTTTGTTTTTCTCTTTAAAATGTTATAATTAATAAAATATCTTTTGTCTATTTTATGTATTCTCATACGATATAGTTTGTCTATTTTGAATAGTTTTTCTATATGGTCATGTCCAGAGTTTAGATGAGTTATAGAGCTAACCGTAATTTATAATTAACTAGGATATTCTCTGTTCAAATTGTTACATTCAGATTCAAACTTCCATCTATCGGAAAGCAATGAGAAGACTCGCCACACTGGACACCACAAACATGATGAAATTTGGTGTACTTTCCCTTTCTACCACGTGAAAATCGCCCACTTTCACTCCGATATCCGGAATCCGTTGGATTTCCTTTTGAAACAGCCCCGCTTTTCCGCCCCCGTCATTCGGATTCCGATATTGTTTGATGGTGGACAAGATGGCGCTGACCCTCAAGTGACTTTTGACCTTTCTCCAATTTTCGGGGATTGTGAAGGCTCGTTCGTAAATGATCGAGTACATGAGGACAAGGTAAACATGAATGTACGCGGCAAAAAAGGAAGTAAAGGGGTAATCAAAATTATAGCGGATGGCAAAGAAAGCGCTGAAAATGGAAAAGAAAAGTGCCAACTGTTTCCAGGTGAAAATGACAAAGGAGTAAACACGATTGAAGAGATGAACATAGAGAAAGTGATTTTGCATTTCTGTCAGCACATTTTGAAAGGGGCTCGCTCGAGGCATTTCAATGGAATTCCTGTGTAAAAAAGCACAATTAAAGTGAAAGATCAAGTTATATAAATTGATCTTGTAATTGATTTTGAACGCTGTCAAAGTGCCAGTGTTATATTTTGTAAAATGAGACTGAATAAACTTGAAAATTTCTGAATTAATTTAAAACGCTTATTACAAGCTTCAAAAGTTTTTTTTACTAATATCAGTAATATTTTAATTTAAACAATTTAATGGATAACCTGAAATTTTGAAGGAATGAATTAAATGTGATGTGGCATTTTTGAAAGAAGAGGAGTTGAGTCATCAACGAAAAGGTGAAAACGGCTGCTACCCGACAGAAGAAAAAAACGTCAAGACTTGTCAAAAGGAGGAAAATTGACCAATGACGAAATCCGGATTCCGCGGGAACAGAACTGTACAAAATCCACATTCGATCCGGATCACTCAAAAAAATCGGGATCAAAAAGAAAATACACCCAAAAGTGGCAAAAGGGAGCATCAAAGTGATGAGCTCGTGTCGATTGTACTTGAAATCCCACGTGAAGATTTTTCGTGGAGCAACTGAAAAATTCAAACTGTCATGGATTAAAAAGATACAAAAACAAGAGGGCGATTTGAATTATTTTTTTCAACTATTTTAGATTTTAATATCAATATCTCTATTTTTATAGTGTATTGTGTATATGGAAAAATTACCATGATTATTATCTTTTTGATGACTGAAGAGTTGATTGAAGAGCAAAATTGCCTCTCTTTGTTGTTTTATGAAAAGTTTATAGCCCCAAAAAATCACGGGACCGTACGGAACGACCATCGAGTGAGTTATTACATGATCCATTTTTCTCTTGACATCCGGAGACAAAAGAAGTTGACCCAAGCGAATGAATCCATAAATCGAGTGGAGCAAATCCAAACCAAAGAGAAAATACCACAAAAACAATTTACTTGTTTTTCTCTGTCTCGAAATCCTCCCGGATTTTTCATCAATAGAAATTGGCAGAAAATTCCAACGGCCTAGAAATTTCAAACAAAGGAAATTCCAACGATTTTCCTCCCTCGTCAACATTTTCTCTATTCTCTATTTTTTCTATAGTGTTTCAAAAGGAAATGGACCTTTAATCTTTTTGTCTACTTTTGAGTTTTGATTTATCTATTCCGGTTACAGTTTTAAGAATAATTTGGGTTGGAAAAATCTTTGATCTTGATAAGCTTCTTAGAAAATTCTAACATGACCTGCTTCGCCGAGCTCCGTTCTTTTACTGAGAAAATCATTCAGAACAAAGGCTGAAGAGTCAAGGATACAGAGTACAAAGAAACACAAGGAAAACAACAGGAAAAGCTCTTTGTCGTAAACAAAGTCCCGCCTTTTCTCTGTACTGGATCGGCGTGTGTGTTTGGGAGAATAATACGTAGGCAGTAGCGAAATTAGAGCTTCGGACGGCTAGCCTCGACCTGAACGTTTCCGATTCCGGGGTTATTTAACGTATTGTGCCTCGTGTGCCTCGTGTCGTCCTTGGTTTTGCTGTTGCTGTTGCTGTGTGTTCCGTGAAATTTAGAGGAAATCAATAGACGAAAGACGGACCTCTGCTCTCTCAGGTCTTTGCTCTTCATTTGGAGTCAACAACTTTAGTTATTTATACCCGAATACCGAATACCGAACACAGAAAAGGCGGACACGGAACTTTGTGTACTCAGTTTTTGGGCCGTGAACCCCAAACTAATCGATAATAATCGATAATAGTTATTTCATTTCAAATAATGAGTAATACTCGAGAATCGATACTCGAGAATCGATACTCGAGAATCGATACTCGAGAATCGATACTCGAGAATCGATAGTACTGACACAAAAAAAGCACACAATAAGACAATAAGAAACAATAGGAAAAGCTCAAAGACGTAAACAAAGTCCCGCCTTTTCGGTGTACTGGATCCGTAGTTGCTATATTTTTGTCCATGAGAGAGAATATCAACCCAGTAGAGGAAGGAGAATTGAGAACAGTTGCCCTCGACCTGAACCTTCCAGCTCTGACGCGAGCCCGCCGTCGTTCAATTCATTGAATATTTCTCTGCCCCTCTTTCGTCCCTTAGTTCACGAACTTGTTTAATTATGGTGATTATCATTCTGATGGTTCCTCTTTAACGAAACATACTCTCAACTCAAAATCCACTGGAATAAATACGCATCAAGCATACAGAGTACAGAGTACAGAACGAAAGAAGACAAAGTCTCAAGTATTTGGAAGTCCTTTCCATGGTGATTCGCTACAGCACACGTAAAATGTGAATGTGTGTTTATTGCAAATGTATTATTTGACTAAACATAAGTTCATTTTGTCCAGCTTGTCCCTGGCTTCGGATTCCGGGTTCCTGGAGTATTGCCCTCTTTCAATTTGCTATAAAATATATTGTGCCTCGTGTGCCTCGTGTCGTCCTTGGTTTTGTTGTTGTTGTTCTGTGCTCTGTGAAATTTGGAGGAAATCAATAATCAATGGAGACGAGGTCAACCTCTGCTGCTCCACTGCTCTGGAGTACACAATTTTAGTTATTTATACACAAGTTCAACTCATACATTCCAAATACCTAAAAACGTTCATCATGTAAATGAAAATGCAGAGTTTTTTCATAATGATTGCAACAATTGGAAAATAAAAGCTTTTGTGTTAAAACATTCAGGTTAAAATATAAACATTTTTCCTCTATCAATCCAAATGAACTTAGAATTCATTCAAACCGACATTTTACATTTTAGTCTGCGGTCTCTAGTTTACATTTTCAATTCAACTCTTTATCATCCATTCGTTTTCGTCAACGACCAACGACTCAAGTCTCTTGAGTCAAGAGTCAAGAGGAATGATTATTTATTCATTGTTGATTGTTGCTTTGCTCCACAGTTAAAATCAGCTTTATTCTTATTTTTGTCTATTTGTCTATTTGAACTGTTATTGTTATTTGTTGTTTACCGTTGGATTTACATTTGTATTTGGATTTGGAGAGAAAGGGGCAGCGTTTGCCGTTTCTGTACAAACACACACACACACAACGTTTTTTTGTCCGGGAAACATCGGGACGGTGACCGTCCTCGACTCTTTTGTCTTTTGTTCCGGGTTTAATTTGGCGCGTGGCTTGTGACGCACTACTTGTCCTCGGGCTTCGGCCGACTGAAGTAAACAACAAATCGATGACCAGAGAAATCGATAATCGATTTTCAATTCCTCTTCCTTCATTTTTCTCCCATTCCCATTCCCATTTATCTGCCGACTCCCAACTGCCAAAGAAAATACACCAAAGTTGAATTACAGTCTTCTTTGTTCTCCAATCTCTTCATTTTTGTCCCACAATCCTACTTGCATCCAGATTTCCTGTTGTTGGCTGCTAAAGAAAAGGAAAAGTATTTATCTGTCATGTTGTCCAACGAAGAATTTCATTTCAACTTCATAGTACTTAAACTCTTATCCAAATTCAATTTGATCCCCTTTTCAGTGTGTGAGGAAACTGGGAAAATTTCTGTATGCAGAGAAAAATGGCGACTACGGATGTGGAGAATTTTATTCTTCATTTCCTTGTTCCACATCATTTTCTCCTTGGTGAGGTTGGTTCAGAGTTTGAAGACGAGAAAAAACAGCAGGGGAATTACAGCCTCCGAATTTTCAGAGGAACATTTTATCCTTCATTTGGGCATGATTTGTTGTGAACTGATTTGCGTGTCTATGATCTACACAAATTTATTCAAAGAGCGAGAAATATTTGCTTGTATTTTTAATCGACTCTTTACAAATCCGTCTGGTGATGAAGAATCAGAATCGGAACAAGGATCTCAACAGCAACAAATCAACAAAACTTGGTATAATATATTATGATCATAAGTAATAATAAACACAACTACGAATCCAAGTTTCTTTGTGGCGACTAGTTTCGATTATTTATTTTTGCATCATCAGGCCACTGTAATATCACAAAAATGCATAGTAAATAAAAATGATTATAGTTTATAGATAAAAATATCAGCAAAAAACTATGGTAAAGTATATAATATATTATAATAAGTATGTATACGCTTATAAATATTGCACCTCCAACATTTTTAGACAAAATCAATGATAATATAAAATTAAACTTACAATTAGTAATGTTTTTACAGAAAATAACCAATAATAAAGTTAAATAAATGTTACCTTTAGTAAATTGAGTGAAAACGCTAGTTATAAATTAGTACAAACTATTTAAAAAGTCAACACTCAACTTTGCTCTTTCTTTTCTTTTGTTTCAGATAAAATTTAGAGAATAGAGAATAGACCGCTAGAAAGTAAATAAATATGTATGTTATAAAGACATAGAAAGAAGAATACATGAAGAATACAGAATACATAAATGACAAACGACTAAAAATGAACATAAGTACATAGTATACTAAAGACTAAATTTTGTGTGTGCGTAAAACAAGCACAAAACCATTTAAAAACGCAAACAAAATAAAAAATATATAAAATCATGAAAAAATATGAAAAAATAACACCTCAAATAGTATTTTTTTAAAAAATGTTGGAGAAAAAAAATGAGGTGTTTTTCTTTAGAAGTTTGATTACACAATCCAAGAAATTCTCGCCCTGATTCTGCAAATTGAGGTTTACTTTGTTCTTTATGAAGATGGAAACAGGGAAATGTTCAAAGGTTGGATCATATAAGTTGACCGCCATATAAGATGACATGATAACACACCAAATGTACGGGAAGAATATTATAAAGAGTTCTACAATGGGTCGTTTTTTGTACTTTTTAGACTCTTTGCATGTTTTGATCATGTTGGGGATGAAAAGGAGACACTGTATAAATTTCTGATATAAAAAGGGCTGATTTTGGTATTCTTTTTGATTTTGGACTTTACTTTTGTCTTCATTCTCCCTGTTCAATGTTTTATATTTTTCCTTGATGACTCTTGATCTCATCTCACGGAAAACTTGAGCACTGACTTGGGGATAAAAGATGAAGCATAGAATGGTCCACAAGCACAATGCGGACAGCATCCCAAGGACAAAAAGGTGGAGCGGTAGATGTGTATACTTTAAATATTTCTCTCGATACACTAAAACTTGAACAAGGCGAGTGGCGTTGAATCCAAGTTGAGCCAGGCCGATCACAAACAAAATTAGCCA
>JAQGBI010000293.1:0-19398 GCA_034698325.1 Sminthurinus elegans | reverse complement strand
GAGACAATGGAAAAGTAGTATATGAGCTTCAAAAATCAAACTCTTCCAATGAAGATGTTCCATTTGAAATAGGTACAGTACTTTTCTAAAATTTCCATTTGAATTCCAAAATATACAAGCAACAAGCATGTATATGACAAGTCTGTATTATTACCACATGGATTTTATATGTTGTATATTCTCTTGTTATATTTTTGTCTATAGATGCCAAAAACGGATACATTTTTCTTTTGGAAAGGCCTTTACCAAAATTACAGTATACTTTACTTGTGGAGGCCGCGGATCAACCAGTGAATCCGAGTGAACGGCGTTATTCCTTGGCGGTGGTTCAAATTGACGTGGTGAAAGCAGGGTCAAATCACTCACCTGAATTCATTGGCTCTCCTTATGAGTTTTGGGTGGGCACTCACGTTGGTATTGGAACCAGTGTGGGACAAGTCAAAGTCAAGGAACTGGATCCAAAATTTACAGTGTATGATTTACTTCATAGCTATTATGAAGGAGGTAAGCAAATTTAAAATCAATATACCACTTAAAAAAATTTATACACTTTTATACCTTTGCCTCAATCCTCAATATTTACTCAACAATTAAACTGATATAAAATCTATAAATTAGATGAATTTATTTAATTGTGCTTTCTCAAATTATACAGTACCATTTGCCATAGAAGAAAGGACTGGGATTATTGCTGTGGTGGATGAACTGGTAAAATACCCGCGTTCTCACTATGATTTCGAAGCATATGTGACCGACTCTCGTCATACACTCACCACAAATTTGACCATTCATGTTGTGGATCCAATTGACTCGGTCACTGAGAGTAGTAGAGAACCCATTGAACTTCATGTGAAGGAAAATGTGGGTGGGGCAGTTATCACAAATTTAAGAAACTTGCTCGCTGAATCCCCTGGCTCTGGACTCAGTAAATCTCCAGCAGAGTTCTTATTGGCAAATTATGATGCCAGGGATAAATTTGCCATCGCTGGTGATGGAACTGTTTATACTCTCAAAGGATTAGATCGAGAAGAAAAAGCAAGGTAAAAATTCAAACAATATTCAAAATTGAGAAACGGAAATGAAAAATATTTACTTTAAAACAAGCTTGAATTGATATTTTTTTACTGTATTGTAAATTGTAATTTTTTCCTTTTTATAGGCATCTTTTAACCGTTATATCACAAAATAGAGGGGTAATTCAAGGACAGGGCGTGTATCAAATCTTTGTCAATGTGGATGATGTCAACGATGTAAGAATGATTCTTTTACATTTTTAATTTTTATACTCATAAAAGTCTCATTTCTCATTAAAGTAACATGTTTTGTGCTATAGTGTCAAGTATTTTATACATGTATTTTTGATTTGTATTTTAGAATCCACCTAAATTTGAAAGAAGTACATATGAAGCCCGAGTTCGTGAGAATTCAAATCCTGGAACACCATTAACAATGGAGGTGAGAATTTCTCTCTGTATAATATTTTTATGCCAGAAAAAAGAAGACGAATTTTTAGAATTTTAATGCAATCAATAAATTTTCTATCAGATTCCAGTGAAAGTGATCGATCCGGATGAAGGGCCAAATGCGGAATTCAACATCGAGTTGAAAGGGGAAGGATCTGAAAGATTTCGAGTTGATCCTAAAATTGGAAAGTTGTACGTGGGAAACCTTCCACTGGACAGAGAGGAAAGGCAACTCTACGCTCTGAAACTAGTGGCAACTGACATTAACGGAAATCTATCATCCACTGCCATCTTAAATATACGCGGTAAAAATCCTAAATTACACACTCTTTTTTAAAGTAAACAGTCAAGTACAAATAATAAAAACAAACGTGATTAAAAATGTAAATCAATTTTTTGGTTTTTCTTTCACCTTTTACAGTTGATGACATCAATGACAACAGTCCGGTAAGTTTGCATTTCATTTACTGTTGCTGTAATAATTACTAGAAAAAAAGCCATATTATGTTCTATTTTCACCTACAAATTTTTGTGAAGAAAAAATACTAAATCCCTAAATGCCATTTTTTTTAGGTAATATTTGACAAAATAATAGTTTTGGATCCACCGGATTTGGACACATCAACTGGGCAGAGAGAACTACTCCGTTCCAGTGCCTCTCAACCAGTTTCTGTTGAAATTTCTAATACAGAACCAATAAAGATTCCTGAAACGACGCCAGTTGGAAATAAAATTGCGCGTGTAATGGCCTCTGATCGAGATGTGGGGGACAATAGTAAAATTTCATATCGTATCGTCTCAGAGAATAGTAATCCACTCGGTGGGAAATTCCAGTATCTCACTGATAAACAGTATTTGTTCAGTCGGAACAAGGATAAACATTTTGTAATTGATCGAACGAGTGGAGAAGTTGCTGTGGCCAAAACTTTGAAGCCGGATACAGAATATGGTCTAAATATTTCAGCAACTGATCGGTAAATAAACAATAAAAAGCTTTCTCACGTTGTGAAAAGCATTTTTTTATTTCGTATTCTTGCGTTTTGAAATTTAAAAGTATTTTTCTTTTTTCTAGTGGTGGTCTCCGCTCTTACACTGGAATTCGGGTGATTGTTGAAGGTAAAATTCAAATTTTGAATCCCGAAAAACTTTCATAAAATAATGTGATATTTTTTGAACATGAAGACGTCAATAATTTTTTATTATTACTTTTCCAGACATCAACAACATGGTGCCCCGATTTGACCAGCCGTGGTATTCTTTCGAACTCCTAGAAGGAAATTATCTCCGTGGAGAAATCGGGAGTGTCTTAGCAACAGATGGTGACGTAGGAAAAAATGGAGAAGTTTTATATAAACTCTTGTCTTCAAAGGATGATGGAAGTGATCCCCTCCCCGAAACTTACCCCTTCCAAATCGACCCCAAAACCGGGCTCATTTATGTGAATGGTGATATTGATCGTGAAAAAATCTCCAGATATAGTTTCCAAGTGGCTGCTACAGATCAAGGTTATCCTCCCCTAGAAACTCTAGTGGATGTGGATGTGGCCATAATAGATCGGAATGACGAGGCCCCCAAATTTTACAACTATATGAGTACCCTAAAATCCCAAAAGGATGGGAAAATCATCCCAGTTTATCGAGCCACAATCCGAGATGATGCACCCCCAATGACCCCGGTCATTTCAGTCATGGCCAATGACTCTGACTACATTGGGAATGGAAATGGCCTCGTCCTCTTCCACCTCAAGGATCATCAGTACAACAAGGAATTTTATATCGACTCTAAAAATGGCACAATTTCAACAGTTACCACTCTGGATTTTGACCTAAAATCCGACTATAACCTAACCGTGATTGCGTCTGACCTGGGTCGACCCAGCTTAAGCTCTTCCGCTTGGGTGTTGATTCGTGTCCTTGGAAGTAAGAATCAGAATGCCAACCGGAAAATGTCAGACTCCTCAACCGAGACAATATCCGATACTGATACAGATTCTCAATGGAATGAAGTGAAAGAGCGAATGTTTAATCAAGAAGTATTTTCATTCAAACTCCCCTTTGCCAAGGCGAATGCAGCCGGCTCAAAATTCCCCACCGTCCTTGGGAAAATGGGTATTAATGACAAATTTAAAAAGTATCCAACGGACTTTGACCTCTTTGGAGAAGAGTCGGTCACTTCCAAATTCCGAATTGAACCTCGCACGGGAGAACTCCTCCTCCTGGACAAATTAGAACAGGACAAGACGTATGAATTTGTGGTTCGGGCGTATAATCCTCGAGTCACGAGAGGATTTGACACACGGCAAGGTAATCAAAATTCTGACCGATTTTTAGAACCCAATGAAGCTCTGGTGAGAGTTGAGGTTACCCCTCCCCCACCTCCTCCCCTCATCAACGTCATATCAACTGCAGCTGCAACTACTCCCACAACTGTAAAAGCTGGATTCAAACCAAGTCAAATTCTAAGCCAACGACCAAACAGCCAATTTAACAACAACAATCAAAACCAGAATCAAAATCAACCAGCACCAAAACGAACTACAGCCTCAAGTTCAACTATAAAAAGTATAGTAAAACCTTCCACAAATCCTCCAAGTAAAATCCCCGCATCAGCTTCAACACCACCCCCAACTCCAACAGACTCTCCAAATCTTAATATTGTGACCAAAGGTCCCTACTCCCCAATTTCCCCCTCTCGCGTCTACCCTTCAGACTACCCGATTGAGACGGGGAAGAAGGCCTCTCAAAAACATTCCAATTTGTACGCCGGTGAAATTGCTGTACTCACCTTATCCTGTGTCATATTTTTGGGTGGGCTGGTTGCAGCAATATCCATTGCCTGTGTGCGGAAACGGAGACGCCGACTGTCCCGTCGAAGATCCCACATGCCCGCAATCCCTGTAGAAGTCAGACTACAGAAACAAATGCCGTCGAGGAATATTGGAAATGCTCCAAATAGGACGGTCATATTCCCAATGGCCCTACCCACAGAGCCCCTACACACTGAAAGTGATAATACTTCCGACACTTATACTGACACACAGGAAGTTATCGGGGGAGGAGGTGGAGGACATGGAGGGAATATGAACCATCATAGAGCCTCCAAACGTTTTGGTCTTCAAACTACTAATACTAGTAATAATAATAATGGAGGCTACAGCGTCTGTCCAGACTGTAGAAAAATTAGAAAGCCAATGAATCCTCATGCTACAAACATGAGAGATGCCAGAAGGAGTCATAGAAATCTGGATCGTGGACCTATGAAAGGACCTCCAGGTAAAAAAATAAAAAAACCTTGGATATAGTCTACTTTGCTTCCATTTCCATAGTATTTCCTAGTACTTTTTTACTATACAAGGCATTATATTTTTACCTTTGTTTACGTTATAGGAATCCGAGGAAGAGAATTTTCTTTGCCATCATCCAATGACAGTGGGATTGACGGTTCTGACGGCCATTGTACTTGCTGTCAATCAAGGTATGAAATAAACAAAAATAAAAATACAAAAAAACACCATGTATGAATGTACAAAAAATATTTTAAGATGATAAGAAAATAATTTTATTAACCGTTTACCATTCCTTCACTCTTTTTTCCAGAGGTTCAAGCAGTGAATCTGGAAGGTTAGTCACGAATTCTCACATTCACTGGCGCTTATAGAATTCATCAAATCTTCTCCGTAGATTCTAAGCTTTCCATCCTTATTTTTTTTTTACCCTACACAACACTTTGAAGCTAAATATGTATAGAGAATAGAATATAGTATTAGATAGTTGAAGTACGCAAACGGGAGAAAATGAACAGATAATATATGTTTATTTTGCATGTGTTTTTGTACCGCATTATATTATGTATGTATGTTTATCATTTTGGGTAATTAGTTGAGCCATTTTGCGTTGTTTTAATTTTCAATGTATTTTGTTTTGTATTGTATCATAGCTCTAGTTTTTGAATATTATATGTATATCTAAGTAGAGGTAAATAAAAACTGTAGCATTCTCGCATTTACTGTGTATGCAATAAAAATTCGCATGTAAGCTGTAAAATATTTTTAAGTATCTGCCTGTTTGAATATTTTTATACCACTGTATTTTATGTACATTCTGTATCAAAATAGGAATTTTTTGTTAGTTTTCCCCCATAAAATGTATTATCGTCAATTATTTTTATGTATTTTGTACCTGTAATAATTATTATTGTATTGTATTTTTATTAATAATGACGAGTATCACTCTAGCCATATTATGTAATATTTAATAGTGTATGCATTATTATTACAATTTATCTGTTGTATGCTATAGATTATAATTAAGATATGTACTTGTTTGTAGATTGAAAAATGACATTGCAAGTTTTGCACACGCCACATACACTTTTTAATGAAACACAAAACACACATACACAGTAATCCCATGTATAATGTAAATACACTGGACACTCAGCATGTATCTGTAATCTGCATGTTAAAAAGTTGTTATTTATTTTGTGTAATATTAAATAGTTTTACACACACACGCTCTCTCTTTTAGAGTAAAAAAAAGTATTATGCTTTGTTGAAAATTGAAAAAAAGAATGATTGAATGGAAAATGAACTGGACATAAATAAATAAATAAAATATGTTTAAAAATGTGGTTAACAGAGAACAATATGAAGACTCACTAATGCCACCCAACTTAAATCAACGTCCCAAAAGCTTTAAGCGGAAAAGAACCGCAACAACGTCAGTAGCAACAAGTCATCATCCGCAACAGCCCAACTTTTCCTCTTCCTACTTGGGGCAAATTTCAGCTCATATGAACAGAAGAACAGATCGTATTGTAATTCTTTAGACATATTAAACCGTGTAGAAAATATGCAAAAAATATAGAACCGAAAAATAAGCCCTTCCCATTTTTTTTTGTTTATGTTTTATGTTTCTACTCTATTTTGGCTATACATAATTTAATAATGTTCATGTAGTTACATCATAGAATGAACCATGAATTGTGGGCAAGTAATGTACATACATTTGTCGATGTACATTTTATTTATATATAATATTAAGTAAAGATAAACATAACAATAAGTCTGTTATTTGATTTTTGTACCTTTGACAGTATTTACGGATACAGAGAAAAAGGATAAAGATTTTTAAATAGCATGTACTGGATGCGAAACAAAAAGAGTGTCATTCATAATTCATAAAGCAGTAGTATTAAGTATGTATAGTATCATTAATAATGCTAAGTATCTATATTATTATAGTATCTCAAGTACCTAAACCAAAATGTGGAGGAAATATTTTGTATTACTTTTTCTCTCTCTACTGCTTTCCCCAAAACCAGACCATTCCCCCCCAAGCAGTCATTTTGAATAATGAATAATTAAAATTCCCTACTTGTTGATCATTGTGATTATGTCAAATTTGGAGATTGAAAATGTGTATTTTTATTTCCATGCAGAATACAGCGACAGTGTTATAAGTTTTATATAGTATTTGTACTATGATATACCAATTGTAATTATTACTGCATATAAATTTTGTTTGTCAAACAACAAATCAAGTATGAATATGAAAAATAGACATACTTGTAGATTTTATGTTTACAAAAAATGTGAGGTGAAAGTTTTATACTTGTTTGTTGTATGAATGATGAATGTCATATCATGTCATGTGAAATAAATAATAAAAATGTCTACCTACTCCGAGTTAGTAGAAAATATGAAAATATCTAAGTTTTTCCATGTCTCTTGAACCTTGAATCATTTATTTGGCATTTGTAGATAATTTGTAGTATTTCGTAAGTACAAAAATTACAAAAATTTCGATTATGACAATTCTTGAATACTTGCCTTTGTCTTTGGATGTTATTTTCTCATTTACAAATTGTCGCCGTACTCTTCTATCACATCCAGCATGTACTTGACATCCTCCAGTGTTAAAGCAGAGTTGTATAAAGATAAGACGAGAGACCCTGCATGCATATAAAAATATTAAAAATGAAAAGACGTTTTCCGACTCATGCTAAAAATGGTGAAAATAATACAATATATTTATTACTAGAATATAGAATAAAGAGCAACGAACCTGGAAGATTTCCAACTGCTTCATCAACTATAACCATCTTATCATTTGTAACCACTGATTTGAGTATTTGACGTTGATACTGCCAAGGGATAAAAATAAAGCACAATGTAGATACAAAAATGTGCGAGTAGAATGGAATCCAATAAGACATGAAAGGTGAAAACTTACGGGTGCAACTTGTTTGTAGAAATCGACAGAGTTGCGATTCTGATTCTGTTCTCGAATTTTCTTTGGGACATAGTAAAAGTTGATATTCGTGCACTCGGGTCCATAATCCCGATGAGGTGGAGACAAGGCAAAGGATTCAGTTCGTTGCAAAAGTTCTTGATAAACTTGGGCAGTCAGATTGTAACTTTAATCATACAAAATACAAAATGTAACCATTAGTTTTTGATATATCAGATGAGAGTTCAGAGTGTAGGCTATACACTCTTTTTTTTTAAAATCTAACATATTTGACATGCAGGTTAAATTCGTAGTTGCAAGCGTATTATAGATAAAAAGACGAAAGTTACCCATAATCAATATGTTGTCCAAGTCCTTCGAGACCCTGAGAAATAAGAAATAAAAAAGTTAGCTTTAAAAGTTACAAGGCACAAAATTAACTAGAAATTTAATTTTTACAAAATCCTTTTCAAAATTAGTTGTCTAAAAAAAAGTCTACCTTTGCTTTCCACAAAAACCACATTTTGAAAACATTGCCTCTTCGATCAAGAGTGGGTTGTGTCACTCCAGGATCATACCTTTTACCGTTGTATAAAACGTTATTAAATTCTTGTTCTGATGGAGCAGGTGCTACTCGTTCCAAAATTTTCTCGTGTTTAGTAACAAAACATGTTGATTCTCTCGTGGAGCCAAATACCTTTAAAATTATGGACAAATGTGATGTATTATAATGTAGTATTGTTTAATGAAATTCCATTTTTAAAAATTCTCAGTGACAAGTGAAAGTTGTATGTATGTATACAAGCAGTAAATAGTAAAGTAACTTTTTTAATTACCTTGTGAGGGTTGAATGTGAATGAATCAGACCTATTAATTTTATTTAGAATGAAATAATACTGATCACCTTTTGCCTCTGTATATACTTTAGTAACACTTTTTCAAACACAGTATATGATCAAAAATCAAGAATAATTAAAGTAAACTAAAACATACCGTTCCAGGCCTTTGAACTGTATAGCTTTTCTAGTCTCATTCATGGACATGATACTTGAACCACCTAAAAAAGGTAAAATTTACAGATGCCACAGAAGGATTCAATTTCAATAATAGTATTTGCATTAGAGGTTGAAAGTGAGGGATATTTCTTACCATAGCTCCCGTCAATATGCAGCCACATTTTGTATTCATCACACACGTCTGCAATTTCATCGATAGGGTCGTATCTGTACCATTTCATTTTGTCAGTTTTTTTAAGTTAGTCACTGCAGGCTGTTTACTTTTTACTACAGAGCCACAGAAAAAATAATTGTAATGTATGTTACAAAAAGTCATATTAAACTTACGCTCCTAATACAGTTGTTCCAGCCGTGGCTATTTCACATTACAAGAGAATTTACATATTATATGACTGTTGTTTGATATAAGACAAAGTAAATACATAATGAAAAGTTTCATATTTAATACTTACCTACAACTGCAAATGGTACCTTTCCCTCTTTTTTTGCTTTCTCCACGAGCCGTCTCAAATCAGTCATGTTCATTCTCCCTTTATGATCCATCTCAACATACACACAGTTTTCCGAACCAATACCTATACATGATAAAAAATGCATAATTTATTTTAGACGCTGTATATTGTACATTTTACATTGTACACTTTATATCGTGCAGAAATGCAGTAAAGCAAATCACAACAATTAAATTTTAAAAATCAAGTATATGCATACCTAGGAAAAATGCTCCCTTATTTGTACTGTAATGTGCACCTTGACTACACAAATAGAATCAGAAAACAACTGTTATTAAAGCTTGCCTTGAAAATTTAAAGCTGTACACAAAAGTTTGAAAAATACTAGATGAAAATAAAAATACTCAAAACGTACTTGAGGAAGGCAACAGGGGATTTTCTTACAGCTACATGTCCATTAGCTTTCGCTTCAGGATATTTCGCCATATATGCTAATAAAAGTGAGAATTGATTGGAGAGAGAACCACCAGGTAGAATGAGACCATCCCCTCTCTCTGGATTTGCATAGCCCACTTGTTTCCTCACTGCTTTCAACAGTTCCTCCTCCATAACTGTGAGTATTGGATTATCCTCATAAGTTATCATTGGGGAGTTTAATGCAGCAATCACATAGTCTACCATCATAGTGTAGGGATCTAGAGCTTGAACCAGTTGGAAATTGTAATATGGGTGAGCAAAATGACCACTGTATTTGATAACATTTTGGAAAATGTCCAAAAGTCCTCCCTCATTGTCTTTCATTGTTCCTGTTCCTCCTTTGTTGGACAAGGAGAAGTCGAATAATTTTAAAAGATCCTCAGGACTTTTGTAAAGTAGAGCAGGGACAGTTTTTCTCTTGTCTTCAAAATATATTCCAGACTCCAGGGCTTGACCAAAGAAGTCTGCCAAGAACTGACCATGCATCTCAACTATTGGAGCAGATACGAAATCTGGGTAGGATGAGGGTGCTGGTGGGATTTTGAGGGAGCGTGGAGCTGAAGTTGTTGTTGTTGTAGATTGTTGTCGGCGAGTGGGGAAAAAGGGAATTTGTTTTTCATTAATTGTGGATTCCACTAAAGTGGTATCTTGATCTTGGTCGATTGAGTTTACGTTTCTCACTCCAGAGAGCTTATCTCCTTCGACTTGAATTTGATCCAACATGTACTTTACATCATTTTGTGTTAGAGCGGAATTTCCGAGACTCATGACGAAAAATGGAACTTTTTCACTGGGTAAAGTATTTACGGAAATTGACATGATTCCATTTTTTAGTAAATTGGCCTTGAGTCGTTCAGTCACCTGAAAATTAGACATAAAGTTACATTATTTTATACTCACATACAATTAAATTTCAACTCTAATAAACTTATAAAAGGAGGTAGTAAAAGTATTTTCTTTCACACACTTTGTAGGATTTCATTAGATAGTATTTTGTTGTGTCTGAATATCTTCTGAGTGATGCAGGAACATAGAAAAAAGCCACAAGAGTGCTGTCAAAACTTTGTTGGATCAACTCGAACCCATTTCGTCCTTTTATTTCCTGCACGGTTTTTTGAGTCATGTCATATGTGTAATCAATATGTTGTGCTAGTCTCTTTTGACCCTGTAGAAGAAAGACAATTACTTGTATAATGCCTTTCACTTTCCAGTCTTCAATTTTGAATGCACTACTTTGACAGACTGATTTCTTAATTATCTATAAAATACCTTGCTCTTCCACATGAACCAAATTTTCAAAATATCAGGTCGTCTTGTGGTTTCTTAAAAATCAAGCATCAACATAGTAAAAAGGTGGCAACTTTTTTGATTGAGGAATGTTTATAGCTTTTTTTACAGCTATTAAAGTAAAGAATAATTGTATAAATTTACGCATTGTGTTGTCTCCATTATCCCAGTAAGTATTATTATAGATTGGAGACTGGGAAAATACATATTCTGCACCAAAGGTAAAAGTTTTCTTCATAACTTTCTCTTGCCTTGTTACTAATACGGTAGTGATAAAAGGAGCAGCCAGCCCTTTGTCTGCACCCCATAAAAATGAATCGGAGCTGAAAAGACAGGGAAAGAAATTCTCATTTTGTTTATAAAAGATTCATTCGTTTCAACTACTTTCTATTTTCGTTGATACATGTTTTTTTACTTTTCTACTCCATTTAGTCTGTATTTTTGATTGTCAGATAGAAAGTTAGCTCCAGCCAAATGACCATCTAAAGGAAATGGAAAAGAAGCAGATGATATTTTTGTACAATCATTGTACTTTCTCGTCCTACTATGAGATTTAATGTCCATTTAAACAAGTGATATTACGTATTACGTACCAACGTGAAACCACATGTCGTATTTTTTTGCTATTTGTGCAATTTTGTTCAACGGGTCTATCGCTCCAAGTACAGGAGTACCTTAATCCATGAAATACGAAATAAATTATACCATTTTGGTTTTAAAACTAGCTGATTTTAAAAATCTGAGCTTGAATTTTGAGTAAATATTAAATACAAATGATGCAAAATTCACACCTGCAGTCCCGATTACAAGAAATGGAGTTTGTCCACGATTTCGAGCAGACTTGATCTTTGATTCTAAATCATCTGTATCCATTCGCCCATCTTTGCTCGTCTTAACTCGAATACAAGCATTCAATCCAATTCCTACAAATTTTAGAAAATGTTATAATTTCCTGTGCATATACAGTTTTTTTTTATGAACCTGTGAGACGTGAGTCTGAAAATTCTTGATTATTTTTATAGTGAATATTCAGTCAAATGTACATACCTTCCCAAATGCAGTATTTATCATATTCAAATGATCCCTGTTCAGACACAAAAAGGACTGCTTTAGGACTTCCAGATCCTACAATACCCTTGTCTTTCATGTCTGGGAATCTTGACTGAAGTGCCATTTGTATGACAAACCCATTTCCAGCAGCAGCTCCCGGTGTTATCATCCCGTCACCCTTTTCATCTCCATAAACTAACACTCGAACTCTCTTTTCAAGTTCATATTCCATTAGGGTGAAAACTGGTGCTAGTAAATATGTCAAAACTGGAGCAGACATGGTTGTGCCCATCCAATCTCCCACAAGCCCATAGGGGTCAAGTCTAAAAGTTCACAGAGATCTATTTTGAGTGCTGACTTTTTCTAAGAAGTAATGCTTTCAAAAATATTTATGATGTAAGAATTTACCCAGCTCCATGTCGATCCACTTTGAAGGGATGTGAAGCCTTGGGACTGTATTGAATGACCTTGTTTCTGTGATGGATGCAAGAGAAATAAAAGGCTAATGCTCAAAACCAGCCAATAGACAAGATATATTATGTAGATTAAAAAAATAGCTGAAATACTTACACAATGTCAAGCAAAGTTTCATGATTGACTCTTTTTTGAGGGAGACTGAAATCTAAAACTTGACGTACTTCGTCTGGTGATTTAAATTGGAATGGAGATTGAGACCTTGCAGCATTAGTGTTGAAATACGTACCATTAACGAGAATGGCATTGAATATTTGACGATAGAGTTGATCATGCAGAGACTTAACACTACTACTCACATAAAAAGGATACTCTGCTCTTTCATCCGGGGCAACTGCATGAAGACTTCCATGAAAATCTTTGGTCCAGGAAGTTGAAATTGAAAATGAAATAAAAAACAAACAAAAGAACAAGGACTTCATCCTCGGTTGAGACGCCATTTGTATTTGGCAGCTCGTTAAAGTAGTCAAAAGTTGGAACTAAACTTTTAATTAAAATGCATTATGCTTTTATTGTTCGAGTGCGACATTAATCATTGGTTTTATTTGTCATTTTCTTCATCTCTGAGTTCATTGCGTTTTACAGTAATTTTGAAACTATATGTAGTTTACAAGATTACAATTGTTTCTAAAATGTTGTACATCATCATCATGAAGTTTGAAGATGAGTCTTTGTTTACCTATGTTTTTGCTTTTACAATGTCAGGCAAAGTCATTATACAAAGTATTTGAAGTAATTAATGGGTAATCATTATTTAAACAACTGAAAAATACTGCTCAATTGGCGATCAACGTCAACTGTATATATTCATCAACCATGTTTAAGTCAACTTGGTTTTCAGATAATTATGGTAACTTTCAAATAGTTGGCGAGCTCTCCTGCTCCAAAACTGAAAATATGATGTACCTATGCATATACGAATTTTGCTCGCAATGTAAAAAAAATCATTCACAGAGTTGTTTGTTTTGCAGAAGACTGGAAAAAAATGGCTTCCATATTTCCCCCCCCCCCCAAAACTGACTAAAATACAATAGGGCTCTTTCAATGTGTAAATGTGGTTTTATGATTTGTCATTCCGTCTCAGATCTTACAAAAAGTACCTAGTTTAATAGATGACTGTCGAACAATAATTTAGTGAGACCTGTCACAAGTTCATTTATTGATACGATCATTGCAAAAATATATTTTGCTTTATTTTTTATTACTTTTTTAATAATTCAATAGCGCATAAATTTATCCTTTCAGTATCTATTTGACACGCATATTATTTGTTGCGACATTGTATTGTGCATTTAATATTGAAATATTTTAAATGTCTGTCTTTTTAAAATATAATGGTTTGCGGTTTATGAAAAAACAGGAGCTATACATATACCAAATAACAAGCCATTGAAAATTTAAACCTAAAGCAGCCTTTAAAAACTAAATGTTGTGTGAACAAGTTTACAGTGTACAGTCTAGAACAAACGTTGGTTTCAAAAGTAAAATATTTATTCTGTATTATTTGGAAAGGTGGTCTCCGTTTTCACAAGTTCACCTCGTTCATTAGACAAAATACACACATATGGTACACAAGTATTCATCATAATATTATCCATATATTATTTATTATTTATATTATACACATAAGTATACGTTATACTTTATACATGAATGGTGTTTTCCTCAATTTAAACATGCAAAACAGTGCCGTATTCTGTCTTCTGCATCATGTCTCATCAAATCAATAAATGGAAGAAATGCACTCTGTGTGGAAGTTCAAGTTTTATGATGAAAGAGCAGAAAACATAAGAGAAAGTATCACAAATCACAATGTATAGAAGATGGTGAATTCAATTACCTACTCATTTTATGCGTTCTCGCTGAAAACTGAAATAACAGACCTATTGTCATGGAAAAAACTACTGCAACTTCCGAGAGCATCAAAAGTACTTAAGTATTCGTATAGGCGTTCGTGCTTTCTCCATGGCATTATTTCCCGAGTGGAAGAAGTGGTGAAGGAATCGTTTAAATTTTAAATGTACGGGTCAGTGATCAGTGTGCACATATTCGTTTCGAGATTAGAAATACTGGAAAATTGGCATGAGAAAATCAAGATAAAAGTTAAAAAATGAACAGCATGAAAATAGGCGTATGCAGAAAAGGAGTAAATCATATTCGTTCGTGTACAAATAATATGTTTTTCTATTCGTATTTCGTATTGTGAATAACTTTTATTTCCGGCACAAAGTAAATACCATAGTATACAGCATTTGTAATGTGTATAATATAATAAGTATTTTCTATAATACAATATTATTATGTACAAACGAAATGAGAATCATGAATCATGAAAAACTCTCCCCTTTTTTTGAAAATATTTTTAATGGAGGATTTTTACATACTCAACGCATTTTTAACAATAAACTTTTGCACCCCTTCCAAAATCCAAATTCAAGCATGTATAATATGTATTACAGTAAAGACTTTTTTGTGAAGACAACAATAACTGACTAATATGGCAAATCATACATATTTATATAAGTTTCATCAGTCAGCCAGTGGATTGGAGCATACCTTTTTAAATCCTCTATATTCAGGGTAGACCATATGAACAGATTTGTAGACTGAGTATACAGATTTGTATACTTTCCGATTTCTACACTGTTGCCATCTTCAATTACTTTGATTCGTTCATTAATTGACCCCTTAACCTGGAGATGGATATAGTGTTCCCCCAATTACTTTGCATGTAAAATTTTGTATACAGATCTGTATACTCGGTATACAAATCTGTTCATATGGTCTACCCTGATATTTTTCACGATTGAATATTGAATGAATTAGAATTAGTGAATCATTTATCATACATCTAATAAAAAATCAACAAACACATTCCGTGTAAATTCTTACCTACCTTTTTGAAAGGTAATGAACAGTAAATATTATTACAATGTTATGTATGTGTATAAGTTCTGAATTGTTTATGTACACAGATGTAGCTTGTATAGAGCTACACTATACACTATATTTATGTATACTTGTACGCTGTGTGTAATAATGATGTATAAGATTCTTAACAAATATTAAAACTAAAAATAATAATTATAAATTATTAAACAAGGGTACAAAATTATAATGACTCATATTTGTAAACAAAACAATAAAATAATATATGTAATAATACATGTATAAAGTATAAAGTGTTGAATATATTGCGTTCTCAAGTATTACCACAATTATATAATATAATATACTTACAGTACGGGTTCATGTAATATAATATTTAATAACATATCATGTAGATGAGGAGAGAATACTAAAAAAAGGTATAACATTTAATCAATAATCAGTATAATAATATGTTGTGTGTAATATGTCACATACAATTTGAATTTACGGTTGTAACATTTTATATCCTTACACGTCATTTATTAAAAGACTTGAAACGTTTTGCTAAGTACTCATAACATTCTTATACCTATGTATTTTTGTAAATAAAAATTCCCCCTTACTCTCTCTCTCTCTCTCTTTCTCCATTGAACTACCATCCCGTCTTAATAACTATAAGAACTATGTAAGACCAACTTTCCGTATCTAATAAGAATATGAAATATTATTATACTAAATAATATACACCATATGTCATTATTATTATCATATAGTAATTAGTACAACATAATGAGTCTCTATAAAGAATTCCTAATTAATTCTTAAATACCAACTGTGCAAAAGATTCACTGTCTATTGTTTATATCATGTTGGTTTTGGGGTACACTTTTCTATTCTTTGTTCTCTACTTACCTCTATACTCTATATTATATAATATACAATGTATCATCATTTGTTTAGCATCTAAATATTTTGTTTAGATCTCGAATTGTAAACGTTGAAAATATTTTTTTAGTTAAAGTATTAATATTATTATTATTATCATCCTTGTTTTAATTAACTACCACTATAAGGCTGACGACGATTACGTATTAGTTATATATGCACAAGAAAATTCGTGTTTCTTCTTACAATACACACATAATCATTCCGTAATACACGAGGTAATTTGTAATTAAATATAAGAGCACAAGAAGGAATTTTGTGATGTGTGTGGTGTGATGCTATAATTATTTACTAAAATTATAATGTACATAAAATGTCTATAAAGTAATTAATACTTTTTGCTTTTCTTTCCCGTAAGCTGTTTCCCATCAAATATCATAGTTTTTTTTGCTATATAATGATATAACATGTATATAATAATTGCATGTTATAAAACATAATATTCATAATATAGGTATATGTGAGCCTGAAATCTGGAATTGGAGTATATAATAATACATAATGGTATAGGATTTTAAACTATATATGATCTGAAAGGAATTTGCTATTCTTTTAACCCCATATTTTTTTTTAACATGTAGAATACAAATTGGAAAACAAAATAACAATATTGAATAACTGTGTGTCTTTCCCTTTTATATGCTTTAAAAAATTTTGATAGATAAAGTATAATATAACATGTGATAAATATTTATAGTAATAATAATATTATGTAGTATGTACAACAGTAAAAAATAATAGTAACAAAAAAATTACTACTCTATTTTCTACAATGTACATTTAACATGTAAAAATACCTATGTATAATAATAAAGAATATTAAATATTATATGTTATAAATATGAACAATGCGATACAGGATTAATGCATAATATTACCTAAAGCCATTTTAAAACAATACAATTAGTCCATTTGCTCATGCTCCTTCTACTCACAAACTCACATATTATTATAATCACATATTAAAGAGAGAGAGAAACATTTTCAGCATTGGAAATCAGCATTGGAATTACAGCAGGGACTCTAGAGTTGAAGAATTTTCAAAATTTCTAGGAGTACTTTCAGATTTTTCTCTCCATTCAGATATATGTATACCTAATTGCTCTTGTTCAATCTAAGTTACGATGCATTAACAAATAGCTCAATATAGCGAGTGAATATTTTTTCTTTGTGTTTTCCCATTGCTCTAGTCATGTCGTCCCCACTTCCAAATTGAACTTTTGCTGTACCACTAGGACGACCTACAATCAAACAGAAAAAAAAAGTACAACTATTAAAGACCATATTTACAAGTTAAGAACATGAATGCATTTTCTCCAACGTTCACCAATGTATTTTTTATACTGTCCCTTTTATTTGGTTTACATAATATATATTATAATTACCTGTGGAATCATAGATAATTTCTATATTCATGGGTACCAAGGGGTCAAAGAATTTTCTTATGTCATTTTCATTTGCTTTGAATGGAAGTCCACGCATTAGAATTACGTTTGCATTTGAGTTGTAATTATTATTTCGACGATTTGGTGGACCTGATTTTTTACCACGATTATTCCAATTATTTGGAGGTCCAACTTCATTAGCATAATTATTCCATGTATCTTCATCAAAACCGCCGTTTCCTATAAAAGAAGACGAAACATAATAATATACAAATATAAATGAAACGAAATTCTGAAGCCAAATTCTGGGCTCTTGAAACGCAATTACTTTTTAAGTGTTTGTCTTAGAAATATGTACTAATACTGTAATAATAAATGTATTTGGCTAAGGTTACTAACCTTTGCCAAAATATCTATTTTGTCTTTGTTGTTGATTAGATCCATATCGATTGTTAGGACCATTTGGATTATTTCCACGATCTCTATCATAAGGACCCGGTCGATTGAATTGAGGAGGACGATTATTACGATTAACCATGGGTCTTGCATTACTTTGTTCAATGATTCTCATTTCGGTAGCTCCAACACGAAATATTTCGATATATCTGTTTAGAAAAAAATAAAATAATGGAGAGTTCCAACATTGGTCAATTTAAAAAAATTATAATCAACAAGAATGGTTTTTTGAAATTCAAAAAATAAACCAACTTTTATTTAGAATGTTTGAGGTTGAATGATTAATCTAATATTAAACATGTATATTATATTATTATGTGAATTCAGAGAATCAATTAGTATTTCTCTGGTTATGTAGGATTTTGATTTTCAACCATCCATCTACAGCTGTGATAGTTTTGTGGAAAAGTCCATGATAAAATATTTAGTGCTGCCGTCCCACACTAACCCCCACCATTTTCCCAATTCTTCCGATTCATCTTGTGGTAGTGTTATCTCTTTGTTTACTATACTATTTTCTTTACAAGCTTTTTCTTATAGCATATATACAAAAGTAAATACAGGGTACAAATTAGAAGCAAATAACAAATAACATTATATTTGGGGAAATGAGCAAAAGTTATAAGTATAATTTGTAATGATCAAATTTTATTTGACATGATGATAGTTTACACATGATTTCTATATATTATGGAACTAAGAAAAAGAAAGCAAAAAAATACAAAACATTTGACAAGACAGCACATAGTTCAAACATGTTGACGTGTAAAAATGAAAAATTAGTGTAAAGTAGGAAAAATTTGACGGGGAGTACAAAAAAATTTTCCCTATGCAGACAGTATAAACTGTAAAACAGCATGCAGCATGAAAAATTTAAGCAAGGAAGATACGAGAAGAACAAAAAAAAAAGAAAGATATAATAGCAAATTACTGATACAAAATTAGCATATAAATTATTTTCTATGCATACAGACTACAAACAAAGCAAGAAAATAGAAAGTAGTAGTAACAATGTATAAGGGTAACTTTGGAATCAGATCAAGAGAATTATATTTCTAAACTTAATTAATTTTTTTATGATATTGGCGTGAAAGTAGATGAAATTCTGAGCAACTTTGTTGCATAAACCAACCCCCTAACACCTAAGGTAAACCCGCTAGACCCGCCGCAAATTCTGCATAAACGACGTTTTAAGCCTGACTTTAGGCACTCGCCATTTCTACAGTTTTTAACTTTTTTGAGTTCTGTCAACGGATTCTAAACACTATGGACCGTAACAATACGCGTATATT
>JAQGBI010000292.1:0-19426 GCA_034698325.1 Sminthurinus elegans | reverse complement strand
TATTATGTAGCTGTCAGGTAAAAATAAATAATAAACTATAATCATAGATGGGATTGATAGGTAATAGATAACTGGATAAGTCGTACAAAGCAAAAACAGATAAATAAAAATAAAACCTACTAAAAAAGTATGAAAGAAAGAAAGAAAAAAACGGTGGTCTGATACATGAACCAACTCCAGCAGTAGCAAGAATAAAATTAACCACACAAAAGTCTTGAACAACTTGCCTGAAAAAAGTATACATGTCATTTCCTATGTCTCTAAATTATACACTGCGTATTATTATAATATTGATTGGAGATGCCACACAATTTGTTCACATGTATAGTAAAAAAAAATTACATCAACTTGAGCTTATTCCAAAAACCATTGATGACTTAATGTTTTGTGTGGAAGGTATTATTTATGATTTATTGTTCAAGCATGAAATTATTGTGGATTGTTTGAAGTTCTATCTTTACTGATTCCGGGTTTTGTCAAACTTTGACGGATCTTCATTTGTGTACGGTTTTATAGACTTGTTTTTCTTTGGCAAAAATTGTAATGCCCCATTCTCAAAATGTTGAGTAAAAATTAAAAGTATATAATATTAGGAACATTGAATACATTATACTCATGATAAGAGTGAAACATAAAATAGATACAAGTTGCTATACTCTCATCCATGGTAAGTAATTTGCAACTGTCAATTATTATTGTTTTTTTGTTGAGGGAGAAGAAGTGCACAAATTTTTTGGTGCAGTTACTTGTATATACCACAAGTACTGAGACATGAAACAAAATAATGCCTGTACTTGCCCTGTGCATACTTGTATACTTGTATGTATGTATGTATGTCGTAGGCATGTGCTTAGATGTATGCAGTATGTAACATATTTTATGCTTATGATAGGTGATAAAAGTAGGAGAAGGTTCTTTGTGCAAGAGTCTGGAGTCAACTGACTTTATACTTAATACTTTCATGTATGCTCAATTCAGCAGTCTTTTCAGTCTGTCTTCAGAAAGGAACAGAAAGGAATGTATCTATCCATTTCGTGAACATAGAAATAAATATACATAGGCACAAAACCCCATTCATCCACGCATGTACAGTGTACAGTGAGTCTATATAATACATGAGAAACGGAGAGAGAAAGCATAGACAAAGTAGCATTTTGACATGTAGAACCGTGGATATAAGAAATAGGATATAAGAGAGGCGCGGAAAGTGTGAGACAGAGAAAGAGAGAGAGAGAGAGAGAAAGAGTGTAAGAAGAGAGAACTGGGACTGGAATCTGGGGCAGTCGGTTGCGCCTGGTTATTTCTTCTGCAGCAAAAAGCCCAGTTTTGGCACACAATTGCCATTTGACTTGTTTTGATGGAGCAGGAGCTCCAAGTTCCAAGTGCCACCTTCATCCGTTCATTTCATGGCTATAAAAGCCCTTTTTATTTATTTAGAATCAGTTTTTAACTAATTTTTTCTACTCACGAGTCATCATGTGCAACTAAGAAGTCATTTTTTCACTCTTCTTCTTCTTCTTCTTGATATCATCTTGTGATCTCCACCTTGATCTGTTATTTGTTCCCATTACATAATCTATTTGACAGAGGAAGTAATCTGCAGCCATTGGAGTTTAACTACCGTAAGTCAAAATGATCATTACTACATCATAAATCATAATATTATTTTACTACATACAAATAGATACAGAACATGAATAGATAGTCTCGCTCAACCTCTCCTTCTACTCCTTCCTGCAGCTTGAGCTAGTTCAGACAAAACGCCTCAAATGTGTGAGAATAGGCAATCGCGAATCTGATTAATATTACCAATAATTATCATTATTATTAGGTTTCACATGAATCAAAAGCACACTGGACTCATTATAATTACAACAAGTTTTAATAAATCGATATGCTGGAAAACAAATAGCTCTTTCTTTCAAAGGGACAACAACAATCCTATTATAAATTGTAATACATTTATTACAAAACATGGTTTAACTTGTACAAATGAGCCATATACTTTTTACATGTAGCTAGAGTGAACAGTTTTTGTAGGTTTTTCTTTATTGTCTATTGACGAATGTTTACAAGTTTATGTTTCCTTTTGTAGCGATAGAAAAATAACAAATAGGAATGAACACATAGATAATATAATATTATGTGCAGCAGTGTTAAAATATTTCACCGAGTTTTGTGAGAGTAGGTATTTAGTATTTAGTATTTAGACGTGGATTAACGTTTAACGTGGACAGTCAAATGATTTAAAAAAAGTCTTATTCGCGAGCATGAATAGAGGGAAAGGTGTACAAGAGGATGATGAGATACATAACCTATAAGTACTTAGTTTTAAGTTTTGAAGAACATGTGTATCACACAGAATACAGAATACAGAAAATGCAAAGACGCTATGAAAGTGGATATTTCTCTAGTGTAAAATACTTAGTAAGTACATGTACAATGTAAATAGCATAATATAATGTGTTGTAGGTAAAATAATTTTTGTCCACAGTCTACATGCATAATACATTCATTTCATATCTACACACACCAAAATACTTGTACATTTTCTTCTACTCTCCACATATTTTATATAGCACTCAAATAATGTATCGTACTACTCATCATATCAAATATGTATAGGTAGTATAGTATAGTATAGTACAGTATCGTATAGTTGACTGTTCATGTGGTTCGGCCACTTTCAAAATGATTACCTATCCAAAAACTTACACCATCGATTTTGCCATAATATCAACAAACATGTATGTATGTACAATGTACAATCTACTTGCTTTTTGCCACATGCAATTTTCTTACTCAAATCATGAGAAAGGCACTGCTGCTGTAGTATCTAAACAAACTCGACCCATCCACCATTATTAGTATTTCTTCTTTTTCTCATACCTCATCCTCTCGTTCTATTCTTACCTGTTCTATGTACATAATATAGTAAAAAAAAAACATGTATTAAAATATACAAAGGTGCATCATAATTATGCATCATGAATCATTATAATGTAATAAACTAAACTTTAAGTTGTTCTTATTTAAATTTTGTTGTCCAGTAACACAAAATATATTCCAGTTTTTTACTATTCTATTCTCTCGCCCAAACATTGAATTGAAAATTGAATACTCACAGAAAACTGAAAACAATAAAGAATCCTAGCTTGTGGTTGTGAAACAGAAAATGAAATTCGAATCTCCGCAATGCAATGTGGCTCTCACATATGAAGCACAAATTAGGACCTACTTTTATATTTTGCTGCAATATATAAATTTAAAAAATGTAGTATTTTGTGAGTTGTACAAAATTTAAAAGCGCAGCAAAATTTTTTGTACTTTGTACTATTTGTTAAAAGAGTAGAAAAATGGATTAATAGAAAGACAACTGACAACTCAAAGCGGAATCGGGTCCTTAACTTGTCTCGTGCATGTGAGCTTGCTGCTGAGGAAATCACAGACTGGTCTGTCACAACATGGTCCTCTGTATGGCTTTTATGCAGGACTTCCAATCGGTAACAAAAAATAGAGTTATGTACCAAATCGCGTCCAAAGTCAAAATTATCAAGTACAATAACACATCAAAAAATGGTGGTGAATGCGAATGAATGTTATTGTGCTGTACGATTGTATTTTGCATTGTATTTTGGGAGTTTTAAAATTTCACCTTCAAAAAATGTGACATACGGCGATGTGACTGATGCAATGCAACGTTAATGAGATTATGTACAATATGTATTTTGATGACAATAATGATTATAATTCTATGAGTCTTTTATTTGGTGTTAGTCCAGTCAGAAAAGTCAGATCTCGGACGAAAAGAGTTTGTCAATCTCAACGTACCACAATATATTATATATTATTATAGTTGATGCACTTTTCAGATAAGGGATGCAAACTGAAAGACAAATCCAATCTTGAACTGTTATACATATAATAACAAAATTGAGGATCTGAAATCTTTACGGCTCCGGCTCCATGAGTGTGCAGTGTGCGTGCTCGGAGATAACAGTATAAAATGTATAATGTACATTTTCAATGTGATCAATCATCGTATCTATAAAAAATAAAAACAAAAAGACAAAGCATCAGAGAAAATTTTTTAATATTTTGCACATGCAGAAAATATATATATGTATTATGTATGGTTATATAATATGCTTCTTGATATGGTTCATAATGTATAATGTGTGGAGTGTGGATGAGTGTTCATCTTTCATTAGACAGAGAGAGTGCTCAGAGCTCAGAGGTACTTGGAGACTTGCATGAAAAATGTTACAGAGGTAAAGTAGATGTTTGTAAAATGTGAGTGTAGTTAAATATGTATTGTGCTCCGTGAGCTGTGAATGTCTCAATCCATTCATGTGTAATATGTGTATATAGTAAGTGGTGAATACACGCTATACACTGTACACAAAGTTGTAAATACATTCTACATTTCTGCATAAAAAGAGTAGAGTAAGAGTAAGAGTGAGAGTGAGAGTGAATGTCTAGTTTAGAATTTCAAAACATCCCTTACACACTTACACACTCCTCTGCATGATTACATATTATTTCATTTTATTATCATGTGACACTCATTCCCTCACTCTTTTACCTCTCCTGGTCTGTCCTGTCTCCTCTGCACTTTGCACATTCTGCACCAAGAGGAATCATTAGAAACGACCTACAGAAGCAGTTGATTTGTACATAACAACTCTCGTGCCTTTTGTCCCCAGACTCAAATGATTCATAATAATGTCTGTGTTCTGTGTTCTGTGTGCATTCCAAGTTTCATGTATACATACCATAACATACGATATGCACATTGCAAGAAAATGAAGAAATTTTAAGCGCCTTGAGCAGGTTTATTTTTATAAGACAAAATGCGTGTTATGTGTCATGTGTACTACGTAGTGTCATAATAATATATATCTAATCTACGCAAATATATTATGCATTTTAAATAATAGTAATAATTATTATTATTATTGTGCGAGTCATGAATAATGACAGTAATGATTTACTTAAGACTTTACTTACGTAGATAAAAAAATATTTATAAATTCATAAAATTTATGTATTTTTTTTTGGTTTGTTTTATTTTCTAGTGACGCATGGATCAAACTACATTTTACAGATTCCAACGAACCACAAGATGACGACCAAGACAAGAAATTATGAACATGATGAGAAACACACCGTCAGCAGTATCATCTCAATCATTATTTGTCCAGCTCAAAATATGACAAGAATGAATTACAAAAGTCCATGAGGGATTTCAATGTGTACATAATTTAGTACTATTGGCTCAAGACTGACTCTTCCTCTCTACCGAATTATTATTTACGGACAGACGAAGAAATAAATCACGCAAAAAATTAAAAAAAAAAAAAGGATACTTCCACAAAAAAATAATACTCAGTTTCTATTTTCTGGATCCAAAATGAAGGTGTGTTGGTTTCGCCTGGATACTTTATTCAGTCGAAAACAAAGACAAGAAGAAGAGCAGGAAATAGATGATGATAACGTGGATGAAGAGGAGGAGGAGGAGGAGGAGGAGGAATGGTCTAGTGACGAAATCCAGAGTCTGGACTCTGGAGGATTGCAAAGACGGGAAAAAAGGAAAAAGGTGAGAAATGCTGTGAGACAGGAACCCGAGGAAGAGCAAGATGATGAAAGAGAACAAGTCGAGAGTGATAGTAATGAGAGGGAAAGGGGTTTCCATTCACCTTGGCCGTCTTCAGCTTCAAAGTCTCAACATTCACGCATCCATGCGAGGGATCATGAGCGAGGAGTAGGTACAGGAGATGGTTGTAATCACTCAGAGTCCGTTGGTCTTCGACGACGTGTGGATGCCAACGTCAAGTCTCTCACAGCGGATAATAATACAATTTCAGCCTCTTCAGTGGATGAGAGTGATCAATACGTTCGTGTGCTCAGAAGTGGGAAAAAATCTGGTGTTAGTGTTTCTAAAAGAAAAGGCTGTAAAAATAATTTGATAAATAATATTAAATCCAAGGGAATTCGTGAGAGTGTTGATTCAAAGTCAAAATCTCCAAAAGAGGAATACGGAGATAAAAAAAAGGAGGAAACCAGGAAAATGGGTGCGATAAAGTGTAGCTCGAATTGTGATAAAGAGGGAAAAGGAATGTCTTTGAAATACAAGAATCAGTTGAATAGTTTTTCAAATTGCCATACAAATTCTAGGAATAATCGGGATAACGTGGACTCTCTATCAACATGTAGTAAATGCGTTCTAGTCTGTGGTGACTCTTTTAGTGGAACTGGGGAAAAATCCCAAGTTTATTCATATGCCGATGCCCCAGGTTACCTCAAATTCAATCCGTATATCACTGGAGGATATCGCAGTGCACTCACACCTTGGGAATGTGTCAAAAGGTAATTTATTTTCACATTATACATTATTCATTCAGCATTTGTCTTTTTTTTAAAGTATTTAAAATTTGATAAGTAGTTAAAACATCCCAAAAGACAGTTTAATGCACAAAAAAATAATACTTATATACGTACAGTACCTAAACATTCTACAGATGACTTTCTTGCTATTTTAAGCAGTCCAATAGCATTTACAAATATTGACAAAGAGAGTTAGTCTACACATAAGTACAAACGGCTAATGAGGATGGAATAATAGGGATAATAATGATGGGTTTGCATGTGGTGTGTGATACGAGGTGAATGTTCATTCGCATTTCCATGTTTCTACGAAAATATTATGTGTAAACTACTGTAAACCGTACAGTTTACAACAATGTGTACAAAATACAAAGAAATTCTAAATGTCATTATCCAGAAAACCTGTGATCTGTGATCCTCCTCTATCATTTTTCTTCCCTAACTGTCAACTGTTTGTACTTTATCAACTACATATTTATTATGTTGTACCCACATAACACATCTACCTATTCATTACATTTTCCATTGTTTCGAGATTCTCATCCTCAATGTTCGTTTCGCTTTCCGCTAGAAATATGTTTATAATAAACTCAACAACTCATGCTTTTTCTTGTTAACTCTTGGAAGACTATAGTGTCTATAGATATATCTATAGATATACTATGTAAGTATACACTCTCTGTCCTCTGTACAGCATGAACACAAACATCTCAGATAAAACAACTCAGATTGCAAGATACATAAGTTGACGAGCTATATGTAATATAATATTATAAAACATATGATACAATAGAATTTTATTAGTCAGAATACATTCTAGAGTATTTTGTGAGATTATTTATGAGTACATACACCGTCAAAAAGTATTGATAGTAGTTGAAGGAATTTAAATGAGTTATTTAGTGACTGTTAGCAGCCGAGAAAATATACCAGAGGGAAAGAGAGACGGTGGAAATATTGTTGTCAAAATGGCAAAATAATATAATAGTACAATAATTATTTTAGTTTTGTTCCATCTATGTGATATTTTGGATTTCCATTTATCATTTGCAAATAATTATCCCCATTACATTGTATTTGCACATGGGTGGATTGTTTTGTACAAATAAAAACAGTAAGGAATATAATATTATAGTACATGGAATAATCATTCCATTTACTATAATTGTACTATAATTGGTTATGCTAGTAAGTAAAAGCGAGTTTGAGTACCAAAATTGCCAATGCTTCACAGAGTATTAGATATATAGCGTTTATCGTGTTCATTGTACATGTGTAGAATGTAGAGTGTAGATACAAGTTCAATACACAATAATATTATTATCATACGACAACATAGTCTATAGACTATAGACAGGAAAGTGTATCACAGCATATCTCTATTTAGTTTGACTCTGGATATAATAATAATTATACAAGATGTAGAGAATAGAGAATAGGTTCCATAATCCGTAAACGATGGGCTCTATTCCTTACTTTTTTCCTTATTTTGTTTGTTTATATTTATTTATGAAGATTTGGATAGAAGAAAAACAAGTTGCATAATTCTGGAACAATAAATGATTCATGTGATTTTCTTTGAGTATAATATATTTCACATGGAATGTGTAATAAAAAGGATTTTTCAAGTGTGTATTGTTTGCAAGTTGATTGGAGTAGTGAGCACTTGTCAGTTGGGAAGAAATAGAGTCTCTGTCTTGTATCCCGTATCCCGTACACAAAATATGAAGCATATTCTTTGTCTATATGAATGCTTATTTTACGCATAATATTATTATTATGATGATGATGATGATGGATGTAGAAATGAATAAATGTCCAAAATACAAATGCATGTAGACAGAGCCGTGAACATGAACCCAAAAAGTAGGTCAACACATGATACATTATCATACATGTACATACTATAGATATTTATTCATTCATTCATACACACATCTACCTGCTACACTTTTGTACATAATTTGATATAGCTGTTACTGTTCATGTATTTACTTTTTCTGCATCAAATCATATCTTGTTGCAATTCCAAATGAGATTACCTAATTCCTAATTATATGATATCTGTATGTATGAACGTCTTATAGGATTTGAATACTCAAGTATATAGAAAGACACTTAGGAGGAGAAATAAAGAGAGAGAGAGAGAGAGAAGAACCAGCCAAACAACTCATAACTCATGAGTCATGACCACTTCTTCACTTCAATAGCATTAATAAATGATGTATAATATGTATAATATTGTATACTTTTACTCGCTGCACTGAGCACACATTTATTTACATGTACGTGTAACGTGTAGATACTGAAGTACTCTTATTATTATGGACTTGAAAACAGAGGAGAATTTGGATTACAAATATGGAATGTGCAAACTGCACACCTATTACCTATTATACCTAAGCTCTCTACTTTATTTTTAACATTTTAACACTGTAAATATACTCTCATAATTACAGCATGTGTTTTTTTTTCTATTATAAATACTAATCAATGCACAATCATATTTCATATTGTATAATAATAATAACGTGATAAGTGCATATAATTGGAGGATGTGCAAAAAAATACGAGGAAATTAAGTAGAGACATGAGTAAGAATAATAACCAGCCTCCAAAAGTCTCAACAGGAATAGAAGTAAATAATGAATGATAAATGCACAAAAAATATTTGCATCACGTTCATAACTACTATAAACACAGATAATACACAATGCAAAATAAATAATAATATTCATCCTGGTTACATAAAAATCTTATCACATGAGAGTTTTATCTTTAGTTTTGATTCATGGTTAAGTACAGACTACAGACCTCTTCATTTTTTGTCTTCTTCTGGTCACTGATCACAACTGTAAACCGTACACAAGAGCCATTCAATTTGAAACTCTTTTGTTTGAACAGTCGAGACGCTTACAATGTCATACATTTGGACGGAAATGCATAGCTTTTGTCATGTCTCTCTCAAGGATTTACACATGTATATATCTATAAATAAGCAGTTGCCCAAACAGTATACTTATTACATAAAATATAGGTACTTACATACTATAACATGGTCCAAGATTTGAGATGAGCGTCTGATTAGTATTCTTGCTGATGTTATCATATTATTCTATTTATTTATATTTCATTGTACTATCATTAACAAGTTGAGTTTAAAAACCGGACATAAACATAATAATAATTATTATTACTCGTAGTATTCGTCCATCTTATAATACATGTGTACTTTTAGCATCGAAAATAAATGGAAAAAATAATTCAAGTACACTGTATAAGTTTTTTTTTTGCTCACAGTGAGCATCAAATAGGGTATAGTTTTTAGTCCTATATTATATATACTACTGATTTTGTTATTAAATGGTATTCATAATGAATTAACTAAAAACTTGATGAATGTTGAAATTTAATAACTTTTGTGTATTATGATATTTTGCCATCAAAGATCAAAATTTGTGTTTTATTTTTTTTATATTTCAGTTTATTTTTTTGGAATAATGAGACGCTAAATATTTGGTCACATCTACTTGGTAGTTATATATATGTATATAATTATTACAAATTTATCATAAGACTATATTGTTCAAAAACCATTAGAATAGTAAAATAAAATTAATCATAATTATATAATTACTTAGGATGGTTATTTTTCCTGGGTTTATCCGTGTATGATGCCTTTGGTTTGCTCAATCTACCGACTACTCATCCATGGGATCAGGTCATCATTACCATGATGCTTGTCTCCTTCCAGGTGATTACGTGTATCCCATTTTTATTCAATCTGTATCGTTAATCGTACTTAAGGAAACTTTTGCTAAATGTTGGAAATGAATTTTATTTGAAAAAATGTCTAGGCTTGTATGTTACTCTCAGCCCTCTACCATGTATTTTGTTGGTAAGTGTTCAAATAAAATGAGAGGAATTTGATTTTCACAAAGTAAAAGGACTGTTGATATTATATCAAATAAAAAAAACTAATGGTAATAAAATTTTTTGGAATTCTTTAGCTGCTCAGAAAAGTTTTATAGGAGATGGTTATCTGCTGATCTGTTTGGAGTATCTTTGAGTCTACTAGCTATTTACATTTCGGGAATTTACTATGCTTTTTCATGTGTTCCTTTTTGGCTCAATTTTTATTTGATAACGGTTGCCGCCATCTTTTTATCTGCAATGGTTATGCAGATAATTCCAATTGTGAAAAAACCTTCCACTGAAGAAGCATTCCATTGGAGACTTGTAGTGTTTGGAGGTAAAAGAACATAAGAATATAAAAGAAAAAAAAGGAAGGCAGCTCAATCAGCATTTTTTTTTTTTTTTTTTTTTTAGAAAAACAATAAAAAATATGTAAACAGATGAAATGTTGTCAAGTACTTATAATATTTAAGTGTGTATTTTACTTAAATGAATGAAACTTTGTAAAACTTTTAGGTTGGGCAGCCTATGGTGTAGTTCCAACAGTTCATTGGGCAATACTTCACGGCGGTATGAGTAGCCCGATTGTTGCTTTGATGTTGCCTAGAATCGCATGGATGTATGCTATATCAATTGCAGCCTTTGTCTTTTATGTATTCCGAGTTCCTGAGAAGCTGGTAAAATACTATTTTAAATCTACAACTGTACTATATAAAATTTCTCTCTTTTTATACATAGTGTCTACCATCTTTAACGTTAAATAATATTGTTGTCTTTTTTCAGTGGAGTGGATGTTTCAATTATATTGGCTCATCGCATCAACTTTGGCATATTCTTATCGTGGCTGCACTTTACTGGTGGCATAATACAGGAATGGTTTATCTTCACTACAGAGCCAAAGCTGAAAACTCTTGTGAAAACGAATATGCATTTCTGTTTCCACCAACAGAGTCTCCTCCTCTTCCAGTCGAGGCTTAACATTTTAGTACATTCTTAAACTATCATCATCATGAAACAGTATGATGTATAATGTATAACCTAATTCCTTTTTTATTTATATTATAATATAGAGTCATTTTTCTTTGGTTCTAGTTTCTACATTTTAAATTTTAAATGTTGATTTTCCATTTTTTTTTAGTTTATACCCATAAACTTGATTGTCCCTTTAGCCCTTTAATTAGCTATATAATACATGTATTTAATCCTTGTATTTAATCCCTGAGCAAGAATAAATTATAGATAATATATAGATATAGGAACTATGAAATGCGCACCAAATGTACCTCACCACTCGTCGTCAGTTTGTAGTCAGTTTGCACACATCATGCATAAATAAATAAATAAATAAATAAATAAATAATACAAGAGAAAAGTTTATAATAATATATACATAAGTATGATTTTTGATTTAAAAATAAAATACCTGTTACAAAATTTTCAAAATATTATACTCAATACTCATAGTACCTATATCTATAGAAAAACATATATGATGTGTATTAGACATGTATATAATATGTATAATATAAGATGCAGAATAAGTGTACACATTGTACATGATATACACTATATTATCCATTGTCCTATAATATTTCCAAGTTCCGTGTCATTCGTATGAATAAGTACATATGGAATACTTATACATGTAATCACGTATGACATGACCTGTTGTATACTGTAAAAAGTACAGAATACAGAATAAGATATATAGTACCTTTTTAAATGAGTTTAAATATTCGAAAAATGGGATGTATTATTATTATTATATATTATTATTATAATTGCGTTGATCGCTGTGTAAATATGTATATATATATATATATGTAATATAATATAAATACGCATATAAACCGCATTGTACGAGACCTGAACTAAATAATAGTAGAAGTATTTATGCTTTTTTCTTTCCCTGAAGAACAAAGTAATGAATTTAAAGTATATATATATTGAATGATTAAAATATATATAATATATGCAAAATAAAAATTTCAACAAAGTATAGTTGCTATGCTTCAGAATTTTTCCCTTGAATAAAAAATACGGTGAAATATTGTTGAATTACACATAATTGATTACTTCCTGCGTGTTAATATGCATAAAATAAAGACACAAAATATGATTCTACTGAAATATAATATATATAGACTTAAATATATACACATGATAAAATTCAATGATATAGCAACTAAATCATCCGAAAACTGTAGTTAGTCTTTTTAGTATAGTTTACAACTAACATGTGTACACACATTTCCCTTCAAAACAAAAACTTTTTTTTTTCAACTTTTGATTTATAAATAAGGGACAAAATAAACTACCACTATAATATATCAGTACAATGCAATAAGAAAGATCATCATTCCATTTATTTATTGTTTAATAAAAAAAAAGGAAGAAATATTCAAAAACTTGTAATGACTAAGAAACTGTTAGCAATATATATAATTTCGATTGAATGTACGTGTTCGTCTTACAATAATAATAATAAGAATAATAATTAACTATCATTATTATTCTTAATCCACGTCAATAAAGAAATGTACATAATATACAGTATTATGCAAACAAACAAAATACCATGTAATAAAAAAAACATACAGAGTCCAGTATTAATATTTTCCATATCATTTTAACCTCTACCTTCATAACAAGATTAGAATTATATATTATGGTGATGTTAGATAGATAGAAGAAAAGATTATCATATATTTTAACACAAAAATATTATCCTGTTTTCTTTCATCATAATTCATAATATAATAATTAATAATATTATTATTCTGTCTTTTAACTTTGTATACATCGTACACAATATATTATTATTATATAGCTGTTTGTTTGTAAAATTTAGGTTTGCTCATCAGTCTAAAGAAACGTATATTATACATATATACATATTTATAATATGTTATGTGTTGAATCAGCCACAGACTTTTGTTATTCTGAACATAAATTATTTATAATGTAGTACTATATAAGCTCTTTGAAAGTAATATTAATAATAAATTTAACTTGATCAAGCATATTTTTTGATATTTCAATCTTACATTTTCCAAAATTTGGAAAGAATCATCCTGAACAAGTATAAATTTTCTATAATGTTTATAATTTGTATATAGGTATTATGGGAAATGTGAATGAAGAAATGTACAACATACTTATGCACATATAAGATATTATAGGTAAGTTGTACAATAAAATGTGCCTATTGTAGTATATTATTATACAGTAAATACATTGCATGAACATTATAAATGTATAGAATGTACATTAAAATTCAGCTGGTTTGTATTTAAAGTTTAAAACGTGTATATATTTTAATATTGGAGGTAGTGGTTTTAATTCCTATAACCAGATCTCAGTACTGATTCCGTAAAAATACTACTTAGTACTTGGTATTTGGAACATGACATTAACTGATTGTATATTATATGAAATGACTGTAACACATTTTTGTCAATTTTTTCTTTTTCGTTTTTCTATTTTTTTCTCCCTTATTATTTTAGGTACATAATATTATTATTATAGTCATATCTTTGTTGTCATTTATATTTAACACACAACAAAGTATAATAATAATATAAGCTTGCAGATGGAAATATATAATATAATAATGGACATTCCTTTAATCGTGAATAATACTCTCAAAACCTTATATTATTATTAGAAACAAATAGTATAATATACACATCATACTAAAACAATATTTTCAATTTCGTACTTGAAAATTTAATCTATATGCTGAGAGTATAAATAAATATTATTACTTATTACTTATTAGTGAATCAAAATGTCCAATTGAACTACGTACATACATGTGAAAGTTGAAGAAGGGAAGATGATGTTTTTTCTTTGTTCTTTAAAATATCCTTCATAATTCCAGATTATTCTACCATATCTTCTTCAATTGAATTGGAAGCAACAACATGTGGACAAGGAAATTGGATATTATTACTACTACTTCCGATATCTTCCGCATCTCGATGGTCTCTTGTACGTTTATTACAACCAGAATTTCCAATTAAAGAATTGTAGGATCCATTCATATTACTGTATGCCTTGTATATTGGTTCAAATTCTTTTAGTTGTAACACAAAATTTTCATTCGGGTTGATACAGAATCTACATTTAAAAAAAGCAAAATGGAAAAGGAATTTTATGTATACGATTATTTTAAATATAATATTATGTGTGTGTGCAAAGTGAAATATAATAAGATTGTGTAATATAATATTATTTGTTATTATAATATTTTATATTAAAACATTAGTATGAAAGTAATACAAAATAATAATAAAAATATACCGTTGTTGTTGAACATGTCGTTGAGCTTCTTCAGCAGTAACTCCATAGCGAAACATAATAAAAGCTACAACTAAAGTTGCTGATCTACTAACTCCACCATTTCCATGAACTAAAACTTTTTCTCCTTTATCAAGACAGTTTGAAAGGAATTCACATACAGTTCTACAATGAGGTATAATTCGTTCAAAACAATCATCTGCCATTTCCACCACGAGATAGTTGAAATCATTTGGGAAATTTGGACGTATTAAATTTTGTTCTATTGATTGACGAACACAAACAATATTACGTATACCCAAAGCCTTTAGTGGTTCATATTGTTTCTTTGTTGCGGAAGCATACGGTCCTAGGTACAAATTTCTATAAATATACACAACAACAAATAAAAATCAGATAAAAATATTATGTTGTCAAAAATATGAGTACATTTTAAAAAAAAAATGAAATAAAAGTAAATATTTTGGTTTTTAAAATATATTATTATATTATATAAAAAAAAAACTCGTATTACGGAATAATTTCTTGTGCTTCTCGACGCATTTCATAAGTCCAAGGAACCTCAGGCATTGATGGTAATTGGGGATAAGCAATTTGTGATGATACCATTGGGTCACCAGGAACATTAGCATGATTCTCCGAGTACATTTTTTGTTCTTCTTTTTCTTATCAAGAGTATTTTTTATTGACAATTTTAATGTTAACAAAATGTTATGCTGTGTCAGTAAATTGTATCCAATATCCAATAAAATAATCCCATCAAAATTTAGTTATGTCTATTACAAAAAAAACAATAACCAAAATAAAAACCATTTGTAGATTTGTGATATACAAGCAACTAAAACATGTATAATATTATGTACATAAATCATAAATAGTAGGTACTTAAGTAAAAGTTCAAAAATATTTGGAATGTCTAAATGCAAAGCAGCAGAAAAAAAATAATAAAATTACCTTTTATCAGTTAGATGTCAAAATGGGATGAATCTACAGTAGAATTCTTGATGACAGTTACTGTATTCTATTGTACACAACCACCTGAAGTCATTTAAAGTATACTCACATGAATAATTATTACAGTTTTGAAGGTTTTTTATTTTATTTTTTCCAAAATACTAGATTACAAGATATCTTGAGTCCAAAATCCAAATCAAACGCCATTCAAATTCTCCTCTGCAATCTTTTTTTATGCAATGTGGCCGCATTCCACATGTTTTCTGTGTGTATTATCTATATATATATATGTTATATATATGTATATAATATAGGATTTTGGATGTGCATTTTTTTTCCAGTTTTCCCCAGCTATACATAGTTTTATAAACAATAATAATTATAATTATAATTATTAAAACAGTTCAGAAAATTGACGCAGAATCGTTTTTTACGTATATATATTATGTATACCGTGTACCGTGTCATACGATATCACTTTTTCTTATCAATTTAAGGCCTCTGCAAATCATGTTTTTACGTATTCTGTACAAACATGACCTCAGGACTTTCCCCCATAGATCAAGTAGTTTGGATTCTGTGACCAAAAATGTAAAATAATGTCAAAATCTAATGTTCACAAACAATAGCAATACTGTGATGATACTATAGAATATGGCAAGGGTTACAGCTTTTTTTTCTCAACAGGAATCATAACGGAAATATTCCCTGGAAATATTTCTGTGAATGATATTATAGACTATATTATATTATTACTTATTTTTTTATTTTATAATAATATTATGTATTTTAACATCATGTGAACTTTTCTCACCACTACTTATTATTTATTTTCCCTTAAATTTGTCTAATGTCTAATCTCATGGGAATTTTAAAATGATCATTTCTGAATAATATATCATAAAAGTACTACTTACAACTTGCAAATTTGTACTATAGTAATTTATACATGTGTGCTTTTCTCCCTACCTTTACATATATATGTATAAAAGTTTTAATAGACACAGAGGCCATAATACATCATGTTACTAATTATTATCAATTATGATGTATCAAGTAGTGTGCCATAATAATAATATTGTAGCTTTTATTTGTACATTAACCTGTGACTATCATCTCATTCTTGCTTTTACACGTGTATATTATGATACATGCGTATTAGTCTTGTCAAGACTCAATAATCGTATAGATTGCTAAAATGTAAGAGTAAATATATAAAGACAATAAAAGATTAATAAACAAAAGTTAATAAAAAGTATTTTCTGTGTCTGGGAAAAATTGTACATCACTATAATCACTATACACAATAATATAATATATCCTGTGCTTTGAGAAGTAGAGGAAAATAAAATTATTATATTATTATGTACTAGAATATTTTTATGTTATAGTAGTGTGTATTTTACATGTGGTATCATGAAAAGTCTGATAGATATTATCTAATACAAGTTATTATATTATTATTATACACAAAAGTTAAATGATTACCTCTCGCTCCTTTTGATTCATAAGTATGTATGATTCTTCAAATGCTCAAATTCATCATGGTCATATGATACTCATTATAAATGATTATTATTATTATTTGCTTATCTCTCGTTATTATTATGCATTTTTTGATGGGAATTTAAAAAAAAAAAAAATAGTAATAGTATAGAAGCACTTTGACTGTAATCAGTCAGTTTTCAATAGGGTTTGAGCTAGTAAGTATATAGTATCACATTTTGCTTTTGAATGTTTACTTTTACACCCAAGTGTAAGCAGAGTGAAGGGAGAGTGAACAAAGAATTTGAATTTGGTTAAAAGTTTTTATCTGTAACACCTAATAATAATAATAATAATAATAATAATCGATAATATTAAATGTGATTAATTTGATAAGGAAAAAAATGGAGAATAGTACATCAATTTCTACATTTACAGTTGAACTATTGGCAAAATTAATAGGAACTAGTTATTTGACTCTAGCTGGAACTTGGATTATTCTCACGTACATTCTTAGTGTTAAAATGTCACCATTAAAGGTCATAATTGAGGTTTTAGTGTGCAATACAACTTTCCTTCTTCTATTTCCAATATTACTGCCACTCATTTCATTCAATTTCTTAGTGAGAAGACTAATTTCAAAGTTCCTACTCACCTCCAAATTTCATCTTATTAAAGGGTAAATATTGTATATTATATATTTTATAATAAAAGTTATGTTTCTGTTTATTACACAGTTAATAAAAAAAATTATTTTTGAAAAAAACAAATTCTAAAAACAGGATAGATGCAGTTTGGGCTCCAGTATTTCCATTCACCGTACCCAATTTTACATCATTATATGTTTTACAAGGAAATTGTGATATTGAGAAAATTCGTTCATGTATAGAAACATTGGTAAAAAAGAGACAAGAGTACATTCGTCTCAATTACAGAGTGACGCGTAAATATGGTTATTATTGTTGGGAAGATATGAGTGAGAGTTTTGACATTAGACAACATGTAAAAATTTTCCCTGGTTGTGAAAATATGGAAAAAATGATTGATGAGGACACCATTTTTGAAAAAATTCAAACAGTTTATGATGATTTTCTTCCTGATTCCCGTCCTCAATGGGAAATTTTAGTTGTGCCTAGATTTCAATACTTGAATAAGAAGAAGAATAATAATAATAGTAACTTGCCACATTACACACTTTTATTTCGTATGCATCATTCTATTCTTGATGGAATCAGTGCTGGTCTCATCCTTCAATTTGGAATGGCAGATTATCCTGTGAAATTATCCGTGGATCCATTGAAACCACTAAAGAATCCATCCATCTTTTTGAAATTTCTACCATATATCTTGATGGCTGTCCTGGGTACACGCTCCATCATCAAATCTCTTGTACTTAAAGAATCCAATTGTTTTCATGGGAAACCAATGACAGGACCAAAGTTTCTAGGGTGGAGTCGACCCATTGAACTGAAAGCTTTAAGAGATATAAAAACAGCAACAAAATCTTCAACCACTTCCGTTTTAGTCTCCTCTTTTGGAGGTTCCTTGAGAAAACTTGCTCAAAGTAAAAAGTTTCAAGTTCCCCATACAATTAATGCTGCAGCCACCGTTGCAATACTCCCTTATCCTGACAGTTCCCTTCAAAATCGATTTACTTCCGCACATGTTCCTTTTGAAATTGGATTGAAGACTCCAGGTGAAAGATTAAAATCTGCATTTAAAAATATGAGTGACATGTCAAGATCTCCAGACATTCTACTTAATTATCATATGATGCAATTATCGGGTAGTCTCCCTGTTCCAATAGTCAATCACATTATGAGTAATTTGAATAGCACTTTACTTTTAAGTAATGTGCCAGGCCCTGCTGAAAATGTAAGGAAATTCTTTATACATATATATATTATTCTAAACATACCACAACTCTTTTTAACATTTTTATATTATAGTATACTCTGTACTTATCTAGTTCTTTTGTCTTTTTTAGGTCTATCTCTTTTGCGGTACATATTTATTTATTACTGTCAATTATAATATAATATATTATTATAGTATAGTTTTAATCATTGTGATGAGTAAAAATTAAGTACTTATATTTTTTACTCTTTTATTGATAAATCATATTCCTACTATTTATTAAAGGTCACAAACTGACGGATGCAATTGCCTTTGGTCCATTCAAAGGAAAAACAGGTTGGAAATAAGTTATAATAACACATATTTATTATGTGAAAGAGAATTATTGTTAAATCCCTATCTCACACAACCTAAGTAAGTATTAGAGAGAGAATCGAGTCTCAACTTTCCCACACACACACATACTTACGTTCTACTACATGTTAATATTCAACTTTTTTAAAAATATTTCCAGTCAACCTAGGAC
>JAQGBI010000291.1:0-19439 GCA_034698325.1 Sminthurinus elegans | reverse complement strand
AACGGTTCATATAATACTATGTACAATGTACAGAGTAAAGACATAGTATGTAGTATGTACTATGCACGGACATCGTTTGTGGTCCGAGTTTGGAGTTTTCAGTATTTCCTATAGCTTAAACCCATATTTAAAAAAAATCTTCATTCAGTCATTTATATTCAGTCTACTTTGAAACGCAGATACCTTCAGGGAAGCTGCTTTATAGTATTCGTTGTCATCATGGTTTAATTTATGATCTCGATTGGAAGACATTTGGTGATAAGAAGTTCTTGCTGCCGGATAAATATTATTTAGCTTCAGCTTCTGCTGATACAACTGCTACTGTTTGGGAAATTCGTCCTACTAATGACTCACCCAAACTAATTAAGGTGGTGCTAAAGCAACTCTATATATACTCATAATATATAATATACTACCTTTCGTAATACGTAATATCATGTACTTATAATGTATGTATAGTACTTTTGTATATTTTAGTTGAAATTTGTGTTGTGGTAGTTTATAATATTTTAAAAATCTGTGTTACGTACATTATGTATATAATATATATATGTTTTACAGAAACTTTTGCATACTTCATTCGTCTATACTGTACGAATGCATCCAACCCGCTCAAACATTGTGGCGACAGGATGTTTCGACTACATAATTAGGATTTGGGACATTGAAAAAGTGTCATCGTCTCGTGCCAATTCACATAGTGAAACTGAAAGCATTCCTATAATTCAGGTACTTACACACTAAATATTTAGACACATATTTATAATAAATTATTATATTTAGATGATAGGTGTTATGAAAGCGGAAGGATTCTTATATCAGTTGGGACTTTAACTAGTTACTGTCATGTACCATGTCCCTTTGGGGTCTACAAGACTCAAAATTTGCAGTCTACAAATAGTTTTGGGTTAATATTCCGAGAAAATTTTGGAGGTTGTGAGTTAGTACAAAAAAAACGTTCCAATGATTCAAAACTCTCAAAAAAAAACCTATGATCAGTTAGCTGAACTGATAAGGTTTTTGATTTGGATTTTCAATCATTACATTTCTGTCTGACCCACAACCTTTAAATTTGGTCGGAAGATTAAACAAACGTGTGATTTTTAGCCTGCAGATTTTGAGACTTGTAGAACCAAAGGGAACAAAACTGTACGCTTTCAAAGGCCCAACTCTCAACTGATGAAAACAACTGATAAACTGATTTTACAAGTCTTAAAAGTAGTTATGCCTGACATGAAACTGGTTTTATTTCTTTATGAACCCCAGGAGCTGGGGTGAAGTTATCAATGGTTATGTTTTGTGGTACTTTTTAATTTTTATTGATTTGTAACCTTATGAATCTAGTTGGATCGTCATGAAAGCTTTGTCAATTCTTTTGTCTTTGACAATTCTGGAAACCATTTCTATTCTGGGGATGGATCTGGTGCAGTATTTGAATGGACAACTCGTGCACCATTAAAAAAGAGAAAGTCTTGGACAGTTGAACGGTATTCATAAATATATATTAGTATTGTTTTTCCACTAAAAACAATTCAGCAAATTATGAAAAACTAACAATCATATAATTACAATTTATAATCATTGAACAAAGAAATATAATATATAATATTCTGATTTGGAATTTTTCAATTCAGAGAAATTACTTTTAGAGAATCTGGAAAAAATCCCATCAATAGCCTGGCTCTTCACCCTAGTGGCAATAGACTACTGGTTCATATGAGAAATAACTGTATCAAAATTTTGGATCTTGCAACGTTTCTGGTTTTACACTCATTTAGTGGTCTTGTGAATGAAAAGTAAGACAAACATTATGTGTTTAATTAAAAATTCCATGTTCGTATCATGCATAACATTATGTATACATGAGTAATTGTTTAAGTAAATAAATATATATGTACTTGCAGGCTTCAGGTTCAAAGTTGCTTCAGTCCATGTGGAAATCTTGTACTTAGTGGAAGTGAAGATTCAACTCTTTGTATTTGGGATGCAGATAGTGGTGCCATTGTACAATTTATAACTCCAGAGAATCATAAAAATTGTGCAGTAACTTCAGTTGACTATCATCCATATGATCATTATGTTGCAATTGGTTTATCATCAGCAATTAGTGAACCCTGTCCAATTTTGTTGTACACATACAAGTCTCAATCAAAAACTAATAACATTCCCAAATTCTCAACCATTGCAAAAGTCACGACGGCATTCCGCAGCTCTCATCCAAACCTCACAAATGACTTTTCAACAACAGCACTAGAAAATAATGATGATTATAATATTAAGAAAGGAGAAGAAGAATTTTCAACCGTAGCAAGTTCAAGGGTTCAACATGGAGATAGTATTGAAAAATTTACTATGATTGTCAAAAAATTAGATTCTGCTCTTAAACTGACAAGACGACCCACTACTGGTAAAAGAATGACAGATCCTTCATCTTCTATTCCTACTTCCACCCCTATGGTTGAGAAATCTATTAATTATACGAATGGTAATGAAAATGATAGGTCTTTATTAGTACCAGAATCAGAAACTTTAAATATAACTGATGATTATGATAATGATAATGACCTGGATGAAAAAAATGGTGAAAATTTGAATGCAACTATGACGGAAATTGAGAAAGGTGGATGGAGAAAGTCCAAAGGAAAAACTTTTTCAAAACTAAATACAAAGAGTGAAATTATAACAATGGATTCTAAACAGGAATTATATAATAAAACAGATGATCGAGATAGAAAAATCCAAGTAAATATGAAACATCATCGTCGTGAAAGGAAAACCATTAGTAATAATGGTCTTTCACAACAGCAACAATCAGCACTCAAGATTGTGATGAGTGGTCCAAGTAAAAACTTGGGTGGAGATTTTTCTCATAAAAGGGATGAACTTAATAATAATAACTACAGTAAAGTTGATGATGAAAGTGTACAAACACTTTCAGAGGAACTCCCAGAAAAAGAGTTTCCAGCAAAAAATCCTCTGGAAAAAATTTCCCATGGACGGCAAAAAAGAAGAGAAAGAATGAGACAGATTTATAACGAATCTTCAGACGTTATTGATTAAAAATATTATAAATATTTACCGATATAATATGTGTTCTATCTACAAAATAGTATGTGCTTAGTATAGAATATTTTAATACTATTGTAAATTTACATACACAGTACTTATAATATAATACACAAGACAGAGAGATGTAAAAAGAGGATAATACATACATAATATTATGTATGTAACATTTATTATTATACATATATACATATAATTTTGAAATACTAACTTAAAAGTATGATGTTGAATGCTATTTACGATTATATAACGTAATAACAAAAGTACGATAGTTATTTGACATATGATTGTATGTACATATATAGTTTTTCAGCCCTACCAATATACTGATGAATGATGAGTATACATGTTTTATGTGATTTTTAATTACTAATTATATCTATAATATGTACGTTGTATAACATAAAACATCTCCATAATATATTATGATGGAAATAAAACTGCTATTTATATACGCTAATACCTAATACATATAAAAGTAACTGTCTATAATGTCTAATGTTTTGGTTATACATTTCATAGTAATATTGAGTATTGATTATGATTCACATTACCGTACGCTTCTTTGATTTGGATAGGAATGTAGTAAATATTTAAATAAAATATGTATAATGACTTACCTATGTAGATTTTCAGTCGTCTGGATTTCATGTCATTCATAAAAATAATATAAAAAAAACTGATTTGCATAAAATATCGTACACATGAGAAACAAAAACATCAGCAGAGGTTTTTACTTTATACAGACAACAATGTTTCAGTAATTGGATTTTTCTTGATGGCATATATATCAGACTTACATATTTTTTATCTTTTGTCATTAAATAAATAGTTTTAATAGTTTTAATGTTTAATCACGAATTAAATGTTTTATGATCAGTGGATGTCTCAAAACCTGCACTAGCATTGAGAAAAGCAAAATCATTGAAAATTGAAAGCCGGCGTCGAGTTTTTTTGAGGACAAAAAAAAAGTTTAAAGTGAGTTTTAGTTTTTATTTTAAGTAGCAGTTTAGTAATATCATTCAAATGACATCAATATCTATATTTAATTAACAAGAACAGGATTGAATAGTTTTGGATAATTACATAAAATATAATTTAATACCAAAAAAAGGACATCATTTTTATCTGTAAGTTTTTTGTCATCACATTCTCTTTTTTCTATACGTTGTACTTTTTACTTCTCGCATCACAATTTACAGAATTGTATTGTTTGTTGTTTAGTCCTTTAAACTTTAAATAAGTTATAACATTAAGGCAAAATAATAAAGATATTGTTTATGTTACATAAAAATTAATTCATGAGTTCATAATTATATTATTTTATATTTTAGGTGAGTATAGGACAAACGCTCAAGAAAGATGGCAAGAAAAAAAATAGTGGGGATTATGAGCATTGTAAGTATGTCATTAAAACTTTACATTTTTTATCATTTATAGCAAAATAATATGGAAATATTTCTTTATTGACCAATTAATATTTTGTATTGTTTTTATTTTACTAGACCATGTCACTTTGTGTATTGATTGCATCATCTGTCTTGTTGGTGAAGATTTGTAGTAAGTTTGTTTCTACTACTACTACTACTCAAGATTGTACTCATCAAACAAAAAATGAATTACAAAATTTTGGTGGAACAAAGTCTTATCCAGTTGAATCTAAATCATCATCATCAGCTGGTAAAAATAAGGGATCCAGGCAATCAAAACTTCCATTGGGATTGGATCCAGCTTTAAATAAATGTCCTAAAAAAAGCACCAAAAAGAAACCCACCACCATCAGAAACATAACAACAACAGCAATTCCTCTAGTAGTAAAACCGAAAAAAACTCCAACACATCCACTCCGATTATGGTTGGGGGGTGGACGACGAAAACGTTCAACGACAAATTCAAAACGACAACAGCAACTTCAAGAAACAATTACAATTGAATATCGACGCTTTTTGATTCTTACAATTTCTACCATTGTATTAGGTGTGGTACAAGTGATGGCGGGTGTGATTAGCTTTTGTCCACGAATTCAGGTAAAGTACACAATTTTATTCATCTTATTTTATAACTTATAACAGGATATAGGAGCAACATTATTTTACAACGGTCAAATTACATAATACATCATAATAATATACTATGATGTTACAATTCAAACATTTCGTTGTCATTTGTAACTTTTGAACCTACCAGTTAAATAATATTGTTTATGATATTTTCATTCGTTTTCATTTTTTCATAAACGGGATAGTATAATAATTAATAATAGTAGTAGTAGTAGTAGTAGTAATAATCATTATTTTTTAATTATTATAAAATTACTTTTTTATTAGAAGGATATATATCTATATTTTATTGAATTTTAGAAATTTATCTTTTTATTATGATTCCCTGACAATTTTTTTTTCTAGGCTTCCCAGACTTGTATAGTTTTATGGGCTTTCCTTAATGCTCTACTAATACTTTTCTTCATAATTATGTTGGGAGCAAGTTTTTATCTTGCTCAATTTCTCAAGATTGAATTCAAAATAGAATATTGGACATTTATTTGTGTCTTGTTTGGAGATTTATTGATTCTTGCCCTTGCTGTATTCATTCTTTCTCAATTGGGAGATCCTTATGTCTCTTCATCACATTGTAGAGCTTAAGATATACTGCTCATTTTATAATGTATCGTTTTTGCCTCTATTGAAGAATCTTCACAAAGTTCCTGTTGTAAAAGTTTCCTAGTTTTTTTATTTGACTTTGATTTCCTTATGATTTATGATGAATGAATTTACATTCATACATACACGGCGTTAACAAATAATATTAATAATAATAATTATTATTATGTCATTTTTTACTATAACATATTATAGATGATTATAACTTAAAATTATTGAAGTATATATACCTATAGATTTTGTTATTATTATTACAAGTTTTTTTTTTTTTTTTTGTAGATTTACTATAACTCCATTTATCTTTTAAATGTTGAATATTATTATGTTAGTATTTCCTATTATACGGAAATGATAATGGTGATGAATTTAATGAACAACTTTTGTACTATAAATTTTATAGCATAATAAGACTATTGTTTTAAGACAAGCTGTATAGTATTATAGAAGGACCAAAAACTGTCGAAATGCCAAAATGTCTTCTTTCATGGCATTAATTGTATGTCATTCATTTATTATAAAGATGAAACTTTGTTTTTTTTTTTTGTTATTGTCTTTATTGCAGTTATATTTTGTACTTAAACATGCTTATAATGTTTCATACACATAAACCTGTATGTGACTTCATTTTAGATATAAATTAGTAAATAAATGACCTTTTTTTTTGGTAAATCAAGAATACTGATATGTATATATATAGTAAAGGTTAAATATGTGTCTATATACAATTTGTGAAAATTACTCAAAATCCGTTTCCTTTAGGGTTTGTTCAAATTACTATTTATTAATATATTACTAACATTATACTGGACATAATATACAAAGTCATTCTATGTTCTATGATATTTTATATTTTAAAATGTTTTAATTATGGACATGCTCGGGATCTACGATTTTCTGCTGCAGTACCTGTGGTACAGTTTTGACATTTGTATATAATACATTATATACTACTGGATATCCTACATTTTTAGAAAAAGATACTGTAGAAACTATTATGAGGAATTAGGAATACCCAAGTTTTAACAACTGAGAATTCTAGCCTTTTGTATATTTATATAATATAATGTATTATACTTTTACCAATCATAAAACGTATTCAAAACCTCAAAATAAAACTCGTTTATTGTTAATATGTGTAGTGGTAATTATTAATAATAACCATCTATGTATTTATATAATTTGAGACATGTTGTAAGTATTTAGCTTTAGCCAATAGTATAATATATCGTATATCGAGTTCAAAGATTCCATTCTAAATTAGATTTTTTTTTTAAATATTTAGTTTATGAATGAAGAATACAAATAGATAGATATGTAACACAATATAGATGTGCAAGATGTTTCAACCAACAACTGATAAAAAAAAAGACTAATTGATGACATGATGATTATAATTTTTGAATAGTACTTTTATGTTATGCATGAATGAAGAATAATGTACAGTCTTAAGGCTTTGTTGTATAGATAACGCGTATTAGTATTTAGTATGTGTGTACACACATTCAAGTATACATATATATATATATTTCAATTATTCAGGTAGATATAGATATGCACATATATATACATCATTGTATGTAACTCATATTTAACCTTATTCAAAGATCTTTTTGTATTGTCAAGATGGAAAAGGTTTTTCTGACTTCCGTATTTTTTTTCACAACATTGATTCTTCAGCTATAAGGAGGAAACTTTGAACAAACAGTGAAATTCTAGTGTCTATACGGTATAGACTATACCATACAATTTTTCTGTGATCTTTTATTTTGAAAACACCTTTTTAAAAAACTTTAAACGTCAATACATAGAATCTGAATTAGAAACTTCAACACTATAATGTGTAAGTTTAAGTTTAATAATAATAATTATTACTTTTGATGGTATAATATAACTCATAATATATAAAATAAGCAGTAAACAAAAATAATAAAATTTACAGACTTCAAAGTATCCTTGGTCTATAATATTATTATATTCAACTATACTTACATGTGCAAGTGAATATGTGTACTGTGTAATGTGTATACATAACATATGTATATATACATTTATTATTAATATAATATATTATATTAAACGAAAATAAACATATATATAAGTCGGTGTAGTTTGTGTAATAAATGTGTACACGCAAACACAATTCAGCTGTGTAACATTTTGTATGGTATATCTGTTGACAAATTTTAAATATGAGACATGGTCAACAAATTTTCCGAGTCGGATTATTCCTCTTTTAACCAGTTATAGTGATTTTTCAACTGAAAAAAAAGAGTAAAGACTGTAGTAGTAAACTATTTACACTGTGTACATTTATCATAATATTGTCGTAATATATATATATATATATATATCAATTACTTGAAACTTGAGATAATATTATATATTTATGTGTACACACACATTATAGATTATATTTTGTGCGATATTAAACGACAAATATTTTGCCAATGGTACATTACGCTACATCATTTTACTTATGTTTTATACACAAGGTTTTAATATAATATAAGTTTAATTTCGAAATTAGTGAATAATTTGTATGTTTCTCTCCGAAGCAAACATCTTTTAGTGAAACATTCTTCAACTCTGATTCTTCGGTCCTCACATTTCATCATTATTTTATAGAGCCTTAAAATAATATATAAGACAGGACATTTTTTATCTGTCATATTTCAAAAAGATAAATTAATCCAGTTGAATGTGGTACATTCATGTTTCTTATAAGATCGTCATATTGTAATATTTACTTTAAACATAAGTATATTATATACACATAGTAGTTCTCTTTCATCAGTGTAATTCAATCTGCACGCGTGGACTTTTTTAATATTTGAAAATTTATAAGAACATTATATTATACATAAATAAATAAATGTATCAAATATAGTATGGCGTGATGCATATTTGTCTAAGCTATTGAAAATTTTTGATAAATAATCATATGTATATATTATACACTTAATTGTATGTACAAATGAAGCAGACTAGCTATAATGCCATAATATATCTTCTTACTCTTTGCTCCTTTGAATGACGTCAATTAAGCAGAAAACAGTATTTTGTTTAGTATACAGATACGCAAAGGAGAACATAATATATTACTATAAAATCTATAGACAATTTTTTATTTAATTCTGTAATTAATTAAATTTACCCATGGACTATAAAAATAGCGTGTCAAAAATTCTTACAAACTCGGGTATAGTTGTAAGTATACATGTACACACAATCATACTACATGGTTTTAGTTAATGTCAACCACACAATGAATGGATTGAAATAATCAATGGAAACTTAATCTAAGATTGTTTGACCATTCAAGAATAAATCTGTGCTACAATTTACAACATATTAATAGTCTCTCTCCCTCGGTATTTCAAGTAAGCAAAAGCTTATCAACTAAAACGTATTACACATTACACCAAAAGTAACATGATTCAGTGCTTATAAAAATCATGTGGAAAACGGATAAACAGTATCTGCTACAATTAATTTGAATGAAAATTCATTATTGTGTACTTAATTACTTGTGTACTAGTGAAAACAAAATCATGTTTTATACACACGGTGCTTGGGAATTATAAGTCGAAAGTAATAGTACGAATAACTCCATACAGACACACACACACACACACCAAATTTTGGTTAAGTTTACAGTTTTTTAGCAGTGTCTCTTGTAAACAGAATAGTACAGGAATAATTTTGATTCATATTACAAATTATAATGTAATTGTATAAAAAAAAAAAAAAATGTTATATTGCATGTCATGTTTCAAAATATTTGTTTGAATTCCCTATTATTATGTAGCGTGTAGCTTATCAGTAAAAAGCAAGCACAACGTACCAAAAATACAACTGTAATATTATTATTTGTATAAGTTGAAAATCTTCATCAACTAAAAATAGATCTACAATCTGAATCTAGTATAAGATAAAATAGTCAGTCAACTTTTATCCGCTTTGGAACTAGATATTAAATAAATAAATAAAATGTTAGAATTTATCGTATTCTTATCTATTACTTCATTGTTCGATAATTGAATGGGGTTGTTGTTATTATTATTTATTAGTTTGTGAAACTTCAACATAGAAATCAAATAGTCGACAAGAGTTTTTAAGTGTATTATAAATTATAAACATTTAAATATATATATATATTGTAATACTTACTTTGGTAACCTTTCGTTAACACTAAACTAGTATTGCACATCAAATACTCACACAATCAGATTTCAACCAATCAGCGTTATAAATTAACATATTATTATAATATATTTTTATGCTATTCATAAACTTTTTATTAATTTTAAGCAAAAAAACTTAAACAATATAAATAACTACTACTATTTTTTTTTACAAAAATAATGTCTTATGCACTTAAGAAACAAAAAGACAAGAGCCAACATAAGCATTATCCACGAGTACGACGGAAAGGAGATTACTACAAATGAATAATAATGAATAATAACTAAATCAAATATATCAATATATATACACAGTATCAATGCAAATATTGATTAAAAATAACGTTGTAATAATAAGTAATACTGATAAAACGTTATGTAACAACAAAGAAATTCTATGACAGAAGAATAACGATCAACTACGTATAATTTAGTATACTAAATATTCCTTGTTTTCATCCTAATCAGTGATGAATCTCTCTTGTACTGGTAAGTATAATACACTCATATTATTACATTATAATACATAAAGTCCTATTTTTCCTAAAAACACTTTAACAATTTTGAAATTAAGTTTTTACTTTTTACAAGTAATGTTTTTGAAATGGAGTGACGTGTTCATGTCTAAAAAAAAATATGTTTAATAAAATATTTGATTCAGCTTCAATGCTGTTATATACCGTCGTATATTATATTCACAATCAGTGCCATATTTTCAACTTTTTCTGTTCTGTCAACTCAATCTGACGTGATTGGATTTAAAAACCCACTATAGAAGATTCTTAAATGATCAAATCAGAAAAATACGTCCTGTACATGACTCATGTGTTTCTTTCCAAGTTTTTCAAAATGCAGTTTTTGATGAGTGCATGTAAATGCGCTCATGAAATATGTATATGTAATTAATACAGAATTCAAATAACACGTACAGGTATGTACCATGTACATCAAAATGACCGTATGTTGTATGAACTATACCTTATGAGTATGCTCATGTACATATGGGAAACCAATTGAAGTTAAAATGTTCACCAGGTTTCGTTGACAGAACTGAAAAAAAGATTGAGAACCATTGATCAGAGAGAGAAATTTTTGCAGTCAGATAACTTTTAATGTATAATACAATATATGAACATTTTATAATGTTCAGATTTTGTATTTGTACTTGAGTTAATATTAAAATTTCTATTATTTCTTCATTCAGAGTTTCATAAGATCTCTCTGTAGAACAATAACTGCTTTTATATACAGGAAAATGACTTACTTTTATTTTATTTTTTTATGTTTCTTTCATTATACAAGGCAATATGTCCAGAGAAATACAGTGTTTTACTTGCGGCATGCCATCGTCGACGGAATGGGCTCAAAAAGTTAGGTCGCGACCATCAACTCAATTAAAACCATATTACCCATTTCTACTTACTCTAAGTCAACCTTCAAGTGCATGCATTAAAGAAGATGGTTCAACATTTGTATGCGCTTTTTGTCATGCTTCATTAGAAGCACAATGGTAAGTTTTAAAGTATACTTTTAAAGGAATATCTATATTTTATCATTCAACTTACTAGTTTCTTTCAATGGTCACAAGGATCAAAGTTATGTAACATAATATTATAATGGCATTGGATTCTTAAGTTACTTTTTATTCTCAAATAAATTATATTATATTTACCAACAAAGTAATTTTGATATTCTGTTTTAAGGAAAAACTATGAGCGTCAACCAAATCCCGTTCACCCAAATATTCGGAAATACAATTTGTACAAATTTATTTGTGCATGTTGTGGTGTGGAGACTTACCGAAAGCGAGTAAGAACTCTCCCTTTTCAGGTAATTTTCATTTAGAAATATATTATACACATAATAAAAATATATATACACGAAATACTTAATGAAATGTACAAAATGATTTTTAATACTGCACATCTAATTAGTCGTTTATTCAAAATCTAAATTTTTAGGAATTTCCTTTCCTTGCAAATAGTCAGCGACCCCCTGGCAGTTTGACACTAGGAAATAATCCGCTTGCGGTTGTATGTTTGGACTGCTCTGAAACATTGTGGGCTCAGTCTGCAGAATATGACCGATGGGGGTTACCAGTGTCCAAACGCCATTTCAATTGGATGGCGAGACCTCCACCTCCAGAGGATTCCTCTGAAGCAACAGTCGCTCGTCTACCCTCCGGTGCTGTAAGGTGCCCACCAACCGAGCCCATTATTGTGGTTAAACCTCCAAAAGAAAACCATATGAATACAATCTATGAGCCTCCAACGTTGAGTAAGCCAAAGCCCAGGAATAGTAAAAGTGAATCGACTGACTTAGGACTGGATTCTAATGTACCTGGTCAAACTTCAAGAAAAACATCATTGACTGATGGAGTTCATCCGCCAATTGTTGTTGTCAATCCCACAATTTCATCCTTAAGAAAAGTTCGTACTTATTTATGTTTTCATTATGTATTAAAAAAAAACTCCAGCGTTTCTTTTCTATATATATATATATAAGTACCGTATAATGTATTGACTTTTTAATTGTCTATATGAGGATATATCATCATGTGACTTTTGTAGACTTAAACAAATTTTAATATTCACTATGTTATATGTTAAATGTAACAAGAGGTTTAGGAGTGTCTCAATGTGTTTTTTGTTTATGAAGACGGAATAAGTTGTAGTATTAATAGCTATCCTGCTAGTAAGTAACGTGAAATTTATGCTAATTTATGAGAACTTCTCTTACATCTTAGAACTAGACAATGAATATTGCAAAAAAAAAACAAAAATGTCTAAAAATAGAGCAAGTAGCAAGTAAAACAAATATAAACATATTCTAAACTTATTATAAAAAATTGCAAACTTATTCAAGGACGATGTATTTAATATATTATTATTACACCTGAGTTCTATACTACGTTATGAGCTATATTTGGCTTTTGTGTGTATATTAGATTCATAATATACTGGTACTGAATGCATATTATACGTATAGTACATAATTTATACAATTACTTAAAGAGTGCATAATATTATATAACATGTTATGTACAAACTCCAAGCACAAGCACAAAAATTGCCTTGGGTGTATTGTACGTATCATTATTATTATTATTAATATTATTTATTATTAATAATTATTATATTAGAAATTGAATTAGGAATTAGGAAATAGATTGCTTGGTAGGGCATGTACAATGTATACATAATGTTTTAATAAAAGAAAATTTTGTACATATTTTATCAAGCAGGAATCTGGATATCCAAAATATGAACCTCTGTCTTCTGTTGGACTTCATTCATTACCCTTTCAAAGATCACCTATGTTTCCTGGTTATCCTTTAAATGCTGAACCCGCTTTTACTTATCCAAATCAGGATGGGATTCCATCATCTACGGCTACTTCTTGGCCATGGTTACCACCCCCACCTTCTAATCTTCAATATCAATCGTATATACCATCCACATTTTCAAATAGGAGGCAAGAGGATTTACTTTCGATTTATTTGTTTTTTTAAAAATGAATGACATTTTTTTTTTAAAAAAACTAATATTATGATAGTTTATGTGATTTTATATGTTACATTATTACGATGCTAATACTTGTTATTTCATCACTAACAGTTTACAAATGATGATGATCTCTTCTAAATATATTAATTTTCTTCTTTTTTTTTACAGTTACAGCTTAAGTGAGCCGTTTTATAATTCCTATTATCCTCCATCTAGTCCTGAAACGAATTCAACAACGACTTCAACATCAACTGTGCCCACTAGTTCCAGCTCCCCTTATTTAATACCTTATTCATTACCAACTTCCGGTCGTTCATCTCCAATGTATTCATCATCATCAATTCCAAGTTCTATTACAACACACTCCAGAAATGTACCTGTGAATGACCATTTTGAAACCACACATGTTCAACATAGAAAGATATCTAGTGATTCTATAAAAGTTTCTATTACATCTTCTTCTCCCACTGCCCAGGATACTGCTTGTAGAAAGTCTAGTTGTATACAGTGTTGTTCATCGAATAATAATAATAATAATGATAATCACAGTAAATCTAGTTGCTTGTCGGTGAGCAGTAATAGTCGTGGAACCATTCCAAAAAAATCTACATCGACGGCTGCTTTGTCTAAGAAAGCTGCCATTCACGGAATTCACCAAATGAATAATAATATTAATAATAATCTTAAAGAACCTAATTTCAAATCAACAGCTAATTTTTGTGGAAATTCATTACCATCAAATTTCAAACCAAAAGCTAACGCTATTAGAAATCATAACAATGAAAAATTACTACTTGATTCTAGTCAATACAAATCTTCAAGTATTAATAATAATAATAATAATAATAATGTCAATACAACAGCAAATACATCGATTTCCGTTTCTAATCAAATAATACATCCAAAAAAATGGCAATGGCAGTCACAGAATGGAAAAGTGAATTCAAGTAATACTAAAAATCGGAGTCGTAACTTATCTGAATGTGAACCTATGGATTTTTCAAGTCTTAGGAGTAGTAATAATAATAATACTTTCAAACTCAATCCAACGAGTAATTATAATGAAGTCAATTGTGATTCATTGTCCAAACATAATATACGCAATGTAGCATCTAAGGCAGTAGTCAATTTATCATCATCAACCAAACAACAATCAAATCAAACATCATCAAAATTTATGATTGCTTATTTATGTCAAAGTGAATCTACAGAGTCTCAAAAAGGAGAAAAATTAGGAAATTCGGAGCTTAGTTTATTTAATAATAAATCAAAATCCAGTCAAGAAACAGCACAAATAGATATACTACCTAGATCAGGTCGGAGCTCTGTAATTGTGACTTTACCAAAATCTGAAACTTTAACCAATAGTAATGATGAGAGTAAGTGTATAATGATAAAAGATGAGGGTAAGGAGGAGAAAGAAGCTGGTGAAAGTTCACATGAAAATTGTCATTCTTCAATTGATAATGATAGTGATGAGAATAGTCTTAAACTAGAAAATGTAAGTCGCACTTTTGAAGACATGTCTTATTCATCCTCCCCACAAAATCAAAATACTACTACTATAAGTAACTCTGTTCAAGAGAATACCAATAATTTAATTATTGATGAAATGGAAACTGAAACTGTATTAATTAGTAAAAAAGAGACAAAAAAAACTGTACCCCAGCTTGAGAATAATGAACAACAACAACACATAGAAAATTTTGATGAAATAATCAAACAAAACAAAGATGGTAATGGAAATAGTGACAAATCTACGCAAAGTGTCCAAAAACTTGTAAACGAAATTATTGAGGAATACAAATTGGAGGATAGAAATATTAAACTTCGAAAAAGGAAACTAGAAGAAGATCAAGAACAATTCTTAGGATCGTTAGGATTAATCACACCAAAGAAAAAATTAGGTTTGTAATATTTCATAAAAAATAAATAAATGTACATATTATAATATAGTTTATGTGTTGTATATTTTGTTTCAAGGCATATTATGTACATATACACAAAGTTACTAATAGTATAAAATATAAAAATTAGTATAACAACAACAATAATTAACTATTATTATCATCTTTTCTTTTGTTAACTTTAATGTAGACCTTGAACTTGATAGTTTAATATCTCGGTGTGAACGAAGTACATTACCATTGATCAAATTTCGACCAAATAGCCCTCCTGCACTTCAAGTTTCTGAGAATTTTGAAAAGAAACTACTTCAAATAGCCTTTGATGACCCTTCATTATTAAAAAAAAGTGACCTGAATCAAGAAGAAGTTGCCTTTCTTGCAGAATTAGACTTAAAACCAGCTTCAAGACATGAAAAAACCCGTAAGAAAATGACCTTGTAAAATATATAATTATATGCATGTTGTTATACATTATATTATAATATAAAACATCTTGTTACTTGTTAGCATATGGCATGGTTAATCAGAATTATTCCAATTTACATAGTTATCAAGTAAAAAAACAGAGTTGTACAGTATACAAAAAGTACTCCATATAAAATGTTTTGTTTTTTGTTTTTTGTCTGTAAAAAAATTGATAGTTCGTGAGAAAACATGGAGATACATACTAACAGAAAAAATGTTAAGAGAGAAAAGGGGCAAGAATTTACGAGGAATTAAAAAATTATGGGAAAGTTACAATAGAGTTTTTACACGTTTCCCCATATTAATCAAATCACCTCGTAATCATAGTTCAGATATTCTTGGAAGTTTATCTCTGACGCTTCCAGACGTCTCTGGAACTTCAAATGGAGGATCAGATCTATTGTCTATCGTTGACAATAGTCCTCAACAATCTACTACTACAACACCACCTAAAGGATCAATTACAGTGTCAGCAATGTGTGTAGTACAACCCGTCATGTCGTTTCCTCAAATTCCTCAAATATCTATACCAAAATATATACCACGTAGTTGTCAAGTTTCTGTTCCTCTTTCATTAGGTAATTGTTTTGTTATTGTATGGAAAACATCATTTAAAAAAAATCTAAAGAAGGTTAAATACACGTATTTTGCAATTTATATGTATTATATGATTCGTATTACAAATAAAAATAAACAATACATGAATATATTATGCATTCTGGTATTTTCATATATATAATGATGGTATAAAAATAATTATATTGTTGTATAAAGATTCAACTGCAGACTCTTCTCCTGAAAGCTCAAACGTTGCTCATCATCATGTAAATTCTGGTCCAAGTTCTAGTCGCTGTCAGAGTCCTAATAATTCAAAAGTCAATAAAAATTCATCTAGTTTAAAGAAAATTTACAAGAATGAAAATATCAATGATGATGATGATGATGAAACAAACTACAAAATAATTCAAGAAAATGAAAATTCCGTTGTAAATTCCAATCCATGTTCAATAAATTCGAGAATTCTTAAAGTTCCAATAATCAATAATACAAAATCCGTACCTAATGCAGTTATTTTCGAATCGAATCAAGAAAATAATAAAGTTCCTGAAGAACATTCTTCATCTTCATCTACCTCTGAACTTCAAAATGACAGTACACAAGTAGAAGATGCCAAAAATTTACCAAATTCTATAGACTCCATCATTGAGGCAGATAAATTAAATTGTACAAGTAAGTACAATTATTCTTGTTTATATGTTTTACTTAAAAATCACAATCATTCATGAATTAAATTTGTAGAAGACTTTTAAAACCGTTATAATGATAATATTACGTTGTATTTTTGTGATTTTTTGTTTTTTAAATCTCACTAAGATTGAAATACTTTGAGTGACGTTAATTTTTTTACTTTTCCTTAATTAGATTTGGAACAACAAATCAATAACCTCTTGAATTCAATTTCTAAAATTGAAGATTGGAAAAAAATGCGGAAATACATTCAGTCCCGACAAGAGCAAACTAAAATACTTGAAGATAAGGTTAAAAAGAAAGAAAAACAAATATTGAAGAAACTACGGGCTTCTAATACCAAAAATACTCAATGAAAAGTTTTTTAAGGTAATAAGTAATAATAATGTATCGAGATAAATATAAAATAATCATATGTTATTGTATATTATTATACCTTGAAAAGTTTTAACTAATATATATATATACATATAGGTATAACGTATTACGCATTGAAAACGAACAACTTGAATGTGTACATCTCATTTTCGTACATGCATCCCTAGAATGTCCTAGTAATTACGTAGTATATACTTCATTTTTACTACCTATACATTGATGGGGACATTTTTAGTTTAAATATATGAGATTAAATAACTCAGATCAGAATTTCGATCCTTACACATATATTATAAAACTACTGCAAGGTCTTAGGTAGTGTAATAATAATAATAATATATTATATATATTCATTAAAAATTATGGTAAACTCACATAATTATCTCTTAAAAAATCCCGGTACTGATGTGTATTTATTTTTGTTATGACATATAGCTTATAAGAAATAAACTATTTTTGAGTAAAAGAAACTAACTAAATATATTTCCAAAGTGATCTTTACGTTGACATCATATTTGTACTAGTTTTAGAAAAGTATTGAATGAAATATGACAATGTTTTTACATTATTTTTAGCTTTTCAATTCATTCCACCATTACGTCATGGGCTATGAGTTTAATGAAAAGATCACTTTTGATTTATATCAAATACGTGTCTATATACATGTTTTAAGTTTATGTTCAAATACAACTGTACTGATAAACAATACATACACATATAATATTTAATGAACAAAAGGGGTATATGCTAGAGGAGTCAAAACGAGAAAATATCGTTATCGTTATCGACGATATTTTGGGTTTTGAGCGATAACGATATCAACGATATTTTACCCGAAATATCGTTCCATTATCGTTCAACGATAAACCAAAAAAATCACAAAAAACGTAACAAAAAGTTAAAAATGCATACCCAAAAATTTGAAAATGTGTAAAATGGAGACAAAATTTACATTTTGGTAATGAAAAATGGACTTTAAAATTTTTTAATTCATATTGTGAACTTGGATTGATCATGTCAAAATTGCAAAATTATATATTTTTCATGAAACCTCCGGTCTGGCATTTGGCGAGTGTCCACTGTTGGTACTTTTTGTAATTTAGTTTAATTTTAGTACCTTTTTACGTCAAGCGAGTTTTTTTAAAATTTTGGAGCGATAACAATTTTGTATCGTTTATCGTACGATAGTGGGTTGAACGATAACGATACTGAACGATAATTGACTCCTCTAGTGCCTATATGATGAAAATTTTTGAATTACAACTTATTTTCTGACGAAATACGACCTAGTAAAAAAACGAATGTGTTATTTTGCAAACTGGAGCATCCAGTGAGCTCGTAAAATGTGAGAGACACTTCTAATTTTCGCTTTATTGGTAAAAACTTGTTTCTTGGGTACAAGTGGCCAAAAGTTGCTGAACCCCATTGGGAGGCTAAATGCGATTTTTAAATCAATCAGTTTCATCAACTAGTCTGAAAATGTTCAAAATATTAGAGGGATCCATTATACTTGGAGCATACGATATATTCAAAAAATAAGTAATTTCAGAAAAATGAGAATGGTTCTGTATGTTTGAAACATAGGGTAGTTCCAAAAACTTGGTTTCAAATATTTGAGGGGTCCGTTATATTTGGGAAATATGGTATATTAAAAAAAACCTTTTAAAAAATTGGAGGGGTCGGGCATATTCGATAAATATGGCATTTTCAAAAACTTCGTTTCGAAACGTTTGAGGGGACCTTTATTTTTGGGACCTATGGTATATTATGCAAAAAAAACTGTTTCAAAGTATTGTAGGGGGTCCGAGTTGTGGGGAACAATTATTTAAGTAAGTTACTGCGCAGGGTTCAAAATTTCGAAAATTTACTGCGAAAGGTACAAAATTTCAAAAATTTACTGCGCAATATACATACAACGCCAGTAGGAATTTTTTTCACTTACAAAAAAGGGCACTATTGGCTCGCGAAGTTTTTCTTGTACTTTGAGCGACTACGTTTTTTCCCTCAGGTATGGATTTGTCCCTC
>JAQGBI010000290.1:0-19444 GCA_034698325.1 Sminthurinus elegans | reverse complement strand
CGAGAAACTAGCGAGTCGATTTTCTCAGCTTGAAACTTCGTGCTCACCTGGCCATTTACCCAAACTTTGGTCCATATGCAATCCATTCTTTTGTATCTAAAACGGAATAAAAAAAGTAAAGTGGACGACAATTTCGGAGTAAATCCAATTATGGGTCAATTTTCTTTGTTAAGCCTTTGCTATATATATTAAAATGAGCATGCCCATTCCCGTAACTTGCCTCTAGTGAAAAATAAGAATGAATGACCCCTTGAACTCCAAATATAATAAAGATGTGCGCAAATGTGCAAAACAACCGCCGTCCAACTTTTCTCTCTTTAAAGTAATAGTTAATTACAAAACTTTTACTCCTGCACATATTTCCCCTCCAGCTGAAGCTGCAACCCATCATTAAATTGAAAGAAATATGGTTCTTTTGGGAGATTTATTCCAACTTCTAACCGACGAAATTTTGACAAACTTCAGTTTCTAACGAGAAAAAATGTTCTACATTTGGCCATGATAGCAGCATGAATATAGTAAACATACTGATCAATGATCAAATATAAAAATGTCCCTTTGGGCAATTTTGTACTCAAAGTCTAAGACTTATAGTCATTCTTTTTATGTCATCAAAAATCAAAGAAGGTATATGATTTCCTGTGAATTTAGATGTTTATCTTTTTTGTCACATCATGTAATATTGTAAAATGAGATTGAATATAAAAACAAGGAAACTTGTGTGTTTGCATTTATTTGTATGCAGAAATTTTAAGCAGAGAAGTGCACTGAAATTAATGTTATTGATACATACTATAACTCTCCCCATTTCATGATGCATGTAATATGCAATAAAATTTGGATGAAAGTACATAGGTGCTATGTATGTACTACAATCATTGTCCTCCAAATACACATTTTAATCACTCTGTTCCTATGCAGAAATGTTATAGGATTGTTAGGATTCTCTGTATTGACAATTGACAGAGAACTTGTTAAACAATAATAATTATTGTCATAATAATATAAAAGTCCAAATACAATCACACAAAGCTGATGCAATACCATTTCCTTTATTACGTCCACACTGGAACATAATAACCATAAAACCAACAAACTTTGAAACCTACTGAATCAGCAGAAAATAAAATGACTAAAGTAGTTCAAATATTCCCTCATTTTATTGTTTTATGTTGTTTGATGATGAACAGTAAATTTCATCTCATCTTCTACTGTAGTCAAGTCTATAAATCCTACTCTATAATTCGGTTCAGTACACCCATAGATCAAAACCTATTCCTTGAAATGAAAAAATACAGGAACGTGAGTCAATTCCATTATGAACTCCAATAATATAATATATACTTTGTATTTCTTTTGTAGCTGAACTTTGGTAATATTACAATTAGTCCCAAGTCAATATTATTATAATGACAAATGACTAAATGTAGTCAGCAACCTCGGCCGAAAGTCAGTTTCCAAGTCAAATAGTACGAAAAATGAAATGGTTAAGATGATAAGTCTATTGCAGCAGTACATATAATAAGGGAAATAGTTTGTAAAAAAAAATAGAAAAAGAGAAAAAGGAGCTTCAATTCTTTGCTTTTCTGCTCTGTCCCATACAATTCCTTTCCTTTGTTACGTACATACGTCCTTTCTTTTTTCTCACTTTCTCTGCATTACACCAAACTGCTCCAAAACTAAAGGTTTCTCATTTATCTCTGTCGCACTTCATTTCCAACAAACTTTTAGACGAATTTCGCCCATTTGAAACTTTTTAAGCTTTTTAAACTTTTTTCTTTCTTTGTTAAGTCCACCAATCCATTCTTCTACAAGCATCAAGATATATACATCTATATATTATACATCTATACCTTTCCTTTTTATGCTTTGTTTTTGAGACAATGGTTCATTCGAGTGACAAAATCAAAACATTAAGGCACATTAAAAAATTTCCTGCAGTGCCATGTAGAGTCGTCGGTGATGTACATAGATCAGTTAACATATAACATTCAGTACAGGTTAAATCATGTGTATTAATTTTGTTCCAAGACTATATGACTTTTGTATCTATGTTTGTACCCGTGCTAATTTTAACACGAGCAGAAATTACTTTTGAATTCAAATTTTTCAAACCCGGGGTTCAAACGCCGTGTTTTCCCGCTAATGATTTTGTAAGCAGTTACAAAGCATGTTTTTTTTCTCTATAGTTTTTAATTAAAAATCAGTTTTTTTTTCTCGTTTGTCTCTAAAAGAGTGCCGATGTGAGACGAAAAACCCCGAGACACTCGTCCCTGTTTCGTTTCTTACAATCACTATTACCTATTACGTATATATGTATACATATTCTGGGATCAGAGGAAATTTTAATAGAATAATGTAGAACATCTGTGCATATGTTTTAAACGATAGACATGCAATGACTTACATACGTCATTGCATTTATGCCCGATATTTAATCCGGATCAACTTTGTATAAAAATACAGAGGTCGGTACATGTGAATATAAATTCACACACACACACACACATATGTACACTGTACACTCCAGATTCCGATAATGTCGTCGTGTAGTAGTATGAAGGAATGAGGCTAGCCTTCAGCCTTCCATGCATGATCCATACTGAATAATGAATATGCGAGGAGCATGGCATAAAATTGAAATTAGAAATTCCTCTACTCCTAGACTATTTCATGAAAGTTCCTGAAGACGCAAGACAACACGATCGTAATCATGATTCATGGTATAATTAGAAATTCATTTCAAATTGTATGCCCATACGTGTACGTTGTACTTTGTACACTGCATAAAGTGTACAAGTAGTTCAAACGTGCTCTGGTGCTCTAGATCTCTTATATATCTTCTATCTGAATGTACTTTGACATTCTCAAAAATACTGTATCATAAATTTTATTATGAGATGTGGTTGTATACAAAGAGATTCTTTGGTATGATATTAATTCAGGAGTGATACCACAGCTGTACACTGTGTACATGCACAATCCACATCTTAGTATTAAAATATCTTCCGTTACTTTTGTCCATTACCACATAATCAATAAACACACATTACTAAATTTGAGATACAAAAAGGAAAAAACAAAACAAAGGAAACAAGTGAATACTTGACCTAGGAAAAGGATAAATTCCTGTTTTTCTTTACGATTTCACCGAAATTTTGTGGTCATGGTTGAATTCCACTATCACCATTGTCATCCGAACCTCTCAACTTTAAATATATAGCCTAAGAAGGTAGAAAAGCCCAAACAGTATAACAACTTACAACTCTACGGAATTCAACAGACTTGCAAAGATTTACGAATGGTAGAACCTCTTCATTTTTTGTTCATTATAATATGTACATTCATTATAGATTATAAATTGGAAGTAAGAAGCTGATTCAACGCCATCGTGTATACATGAACCAACACAAATGTACATTTCACATTACACAACAAAGATTCATTATTCATAACTTACAGTATTAAAGATTATTGTACTGTGCAACGTTTAGGAATTGTGGAACAAAATATTAGAGATATTCTAAAATAAAAGGATGTCGTTCATCCTTCGCCCTCTTAATTGTAGCTTATTATCCTATAATCATGTACATGTATTTGAATTACAAATTATACAAATTATAAAGAAAACCAAATACAAAAGTTTCCGCTATCCTTTTTATTCAGGCTTGCCTCTTACATCTTGAGGAGTAGACGAGCTACATACTTAGTATAGTAACTTCCAACTCTTCATCCTGTACACATGCATGCACAGCACAGCACAGAAATATAATGATACAAGTGCTAACTTATGTATTCATGTACTGTGTGTGTGTAAAATCTATGAGGATGAGTCTGTGAGAGAGTATGGGAGAGAAGAAGAGAAGCCCGGGTATTTTGGCACTTTCCCAGTCTTCCAAGTGCCTTATATTCCTCCACTCTTCCACTCATCCTCTTGTTGAGGATTTGAGCTTGATAATATACAGACCGAGAGAGACGGATGAGATGAGAGAGACGAGAGAAAGAGAGAGAGAGAGACGTACACTTGGAATAAATGTTCCACAGACTAGTTTTATATTGACTTTAGTTCCTTTTTTTCTATTTCATTCTTTACACTGTACTCTTTACAATGACAGTACTTTTCTCTTCCTGTACATGAAAATATTACAAGTGTATAATACATACATTTTATATACGTATATATATACGATAGACATTTTGAATATAGTTTTATTCAATGTATTTTTACAAGCCCGTACATATATACAAAACTCTGTATAGAATCTAGAATTTCAACACACAGTGTTCAATTCTCCGAGAAAGGAAACTATGTACAATAATTTACATTTTACATGTACATGAGGCGGAAACTATTGTAAAAAGTCTGATGTCTACATCTAACCTAGTTTTTTTTTCAGAATCTTTGCATAGAAACTCTCTCTCTCTCTCCCTCTCTTCTGTATTTCTACTGGAACTCAAGTTTAATAAACTGGAAGTAGAATTCCATTCTCTCCTGCATTCAAGTGAAGTGAAACCGAAACAACAAGGAAAGAGAAAAAATGTATTGTAAAAACAAAAAATAAAGAACAAATTTGAACATGCATGTATGCTCAATTTGGTACTCATAAACTAAACAAAACCATGACGGTAAAGACGACAAAACATAATGTGTGTCACTATTACTCCCATCATGTATACATATTTTATCTCCAGCATACCTTTAAAATCTTCCAACTTCCAACTTGATATGAACATCATCTTGTAGTTTTCTTTGTTTTTTTTTATATTCATGGTACACAAAATACAAAAGAAACATCAACATTAAAAAGAATACATGATGCATGTTTAAAAACAAAAATGAAAAAGTACAACAGAGATGTTTAACACTTTGAACGTTGGACAGAGTCAAAAATGTATTATAAAAAGGTAAGTAAAGAGCATCGTAGCTCGTAAAATATTCATATGCTCATCCCATATTTACATTTTATTGACATTCAAAAATTGTACAATGTTTAAATGCTACCTTTGCTTATTTATATGAGTGTGAAAAAGTAGAAAGGGACCAAACGTGGTGTTGGCGCCACAAAATGTTAAAGAATGAGCTGCGCATCGCTATGGCACATTCTACAACATTATGCTGCGCAACACCACGTTTGGTCCCTTTCTACTTTTTCACACTCATATTTGTAACCTTAAATTATCTTTAAAGGTCAAAGGTCTGAGGTTTTCCCAAGTTACGAAACACCAAAAGTACAGTGAATAGTATACTTTTACTGTGTCCACAACGTTGGCAATGATATTTATTGGTGAGGTATGCTTTTTGAGCTTCTCAATAAACATTCTGTTATTGGAATGTTTAATATATTAATTTATTGATTGTAGTTGTAGTTGTAGCACATATTATACTACATACATAATGCACATACCTACTATATAATACCTTAATGTGATGAGAAATGTTCCATAATAATAATTATCATTATTGACTATGAACTGCGGACCGTGAAGGATATACAATTCTATAATATCTATTGCAAAATCCTCGCCCAATTTGCACTTTAAGTTTACCCTTTGTGGTTTCTCATGTATGAAAATCATTATTTTTGTAGTAACAAAGAGCACATAGCTTATAACTTAAAACATTACTATGTACAATGTACAATGTACAATAGGTACGATATTCAAAATGTCGTATGCAGTTAGAACTTACAAATAACAAGTTTTGGATATTATGTATTATGTACTTTATATGATGGATAAAGCATCAACTTATTTCCTTGATTAGGAAGTTCTATCCTGCTAAACGACAAAGAGAGTGAGAGGAAACGAACTTTATAAATAGGTGTAATATTTGTCATCACAACTTTCACTTGCTTTTTCCTTCCATCAAATTTAATGACCTCTCAATCATATAAACACACATGGAGACTGTGGTAGTATTCAGTCTTTTACAGTATTTAGACTTTATTTAGTTTATTGAACCTTTAAAAGTAAAAACTATGTCTGCATAACTTATATAACCAAAAAGTAACCGCATGTATGGTACTTCAAAAGTTGATGCAAGTCGAATGCATTTTTACTTTTTTCAGAATTTTGAAGTACATAATATCTTTTCTTTATAACTTTCAAAAATTACCATAATTTTCAATAATATTCGGAAATGATCAAAAAATAGCAGCTCCCAGGGAGAAAATTCTAAAAAAGATTAGTGGAAAGAAAGGGACTGGAAAAGTGGAGACCTACCTATATCTTTTGTTACTGAGAAATACATATATTTTTTGTTTTATATAATTTCCTCCTAAGTTATAGAAACAATGTTCAGGGACTGTGGATTCTGGAATAAGTTTTATTTAAATCTAAAAAAAAGTTTCCTTAGACTTTACTTTTGTTGTGTGCATATATCCCCACGTATGCATAAAGTCTGACATTTGAAATACATTACAGAGATTTACACATCAAGGAGCACAGCGAGAATATCTAGCATAAAATATCTGCATATTTACAATACAATATAATCTGCAACGTATAGATTTATACAGTGTTTTTTTCGTGACTTCAAGAAAGATATAAACAGAGAAAAGAAGCGTGAGAAGGCCGCGAGCTCCAATTTTTCAATCTCAATCTCAATCCTGATTCCGACTCGGGGGAGTTTTTTTTTTTCTGCATCAAAAGAGAACGACAAGGAAATTCTCCTTTCCTTCTTCCTTTTATTTTTTCGTCTTTGCTTTCCTATTATTCTTGAGAGAGGTCTGAATGTAGTACTCTTTCAAGATTTATTCAAAAGGAAAATCAGCATATAGAATGACGAAAGAAGGAGAAAAGCAGAAAAGGGAAAATATATAAAGTACACGAATTCAAGGATGTAGCGGTGATGGTATACGATTATTGGACAGTGGTGGCATATTGCATCCGTCGGCTTTTCAGTACAGATGACATCATAAAATATAATGTTTAATACTCTCTACATTCAAAATTTTTTGCAAGTGCCTGTCTATTTGTATGACGATACCTTTTCATTTTGTATCATAGCATATTTAGAGCTGAAATGTATCACTGTATAATATACACAAAATGTACTTTGTATTCTACCCATCATACAATTTTTGATATTTACATAGTATTTTCTTTCATATTTGTATATGTCCTTATTGTCGTTATTATCCGAACTGTATTAACTATATTATTCTAACTTAACTACAGAAGAATAAATTTTTTTCAATGTCAAAATCAATCAATCCCACTCATTGTTTAGTTACTAGTTACGGAACTTTGATTTTCAATCATCACTCTATACTGAAGTAACTAATGACGAAATAAATGATACTAATCAATAATCATAACAATAATAATCATCATCATAAAACGAATTTTGTGCTTGTGATATTGGCACAGTATGAATTTGAGAGGAATAAAAAAAAATTAAAGATGAAAAGATTATAGTTGTCGTTTTTTGTTGAAAATACATGTTGTACAAAGTATAATTATTATGCTTTTTTATCCTTCAAAATACATTGACAAGAATGATCGGACCATTTGAACAAGAAAAATATTTATATTTACATTTTACATGGTGTAATAAAGTTGGAAACGATGCAAAATGTGTAAACATCAATATAGTCCAAAAATCATTATTAAAGGGAAAATACACTCAAAGTTGCTCACATGAATTTTATGAGACCGTAATAATACGACCGGAAATAGAGGGTTGAACTGAACAAACAAACAACTTTTGTAGAAATGTCATGATTGTGTTGCATTCATGATAACAACAGAACAGAAGAATATTTATGAAAATATAATAATTGTGAATAGAGTACATGTACTATAATATCCATACAGATAAGGATTATATTTTATAAGAGTAGATATATTATTGTACACATTGTGTATGGTATTAAATTTAACTCGCTGGGTATATATAGTTTCATATATATATGTACATATGTATGTGTAATTACACAATCACCCAGTCACATGGAACGCACTAGTCATCTGACTATTACCACCATTACCATAATTATTACTATTATTACTGGTACTAATATGTAGCATACTGAATTTTATATTTTGTACAATCTATGCATATATCTGTGACTACAGTGAGTATGGTTGGTTGTTTGTTTGTTTGTTTCTAGGAAATTTCACAATTTCTCCATAGTCCTATTTTGTATCCTGATGTGAAGAGAATTTATTCATGATTATCTCCTTTATCAAAGAATTTCATGATCCAAATGAACGTCGTTAAATATAACAACGAAATGGACACAGAAGAACATATTATAATCTATTCAAGGATTTTGTGAATATAAAAATATGTAAATACAGCAGCAGCAGCAGTGTGCAACTTTTCCTTTCAAAACCGAGAAACTCACAACACAAAAGTTTTCCCTCAACATAAACATGTGTACATGATATTACTATTAACAGAACAATAATAAATGACAAATAATAAGGAACCAAAATCTACATGTATACGACGGACATGGTTTTCGTCATAAAATGTGATTGTAAGCACGTTCCGGAAGTTTAAGATTGAAGGAGGAAGCATTGCCTGATTATTTTTTTTGTCTAATTCCCAACAAAAAATAACCGCATTACTTGTAACTATAATTTATACAATCCTATGTGTTGGACTTTTTAGTTTAAAAAATATGAATAAAAAAATCAAAGCAGTTTTAAAGACAAAACAGAATTCAAATAAGTTCTGATTTTCTCGTGCTAGAGCACACTGATCATAAGACAGGTCAAACGTTCAGCTTTTGAACCAAATCCTACACACTTCATACTAGACATTTTATTAGATAGTTTTCATACTACAACTTTCATTTTTTACACCTGACTTCTCCTTTCTTTTTGTTTGAATGGTTTTACCTATTTTATATCACGTACTATAAATTATATGATTGGTTTTTACCTTTTTATTTGTTTCATAAATTTTTTTTGTTTACTTAAACACATGAATCATTGAAACAAATAATATGAACATGAATATGATGAAAATTCATTTGTACTACTTTTGAATTTGATGAAATTTAAAAGTTTCAAAGCTCAAAAACAAATGCCGTTTAAATGGATCCAACGCTTTAATAGATCGACAACTGTTTTAGAAAAATGATGATGATTTATGAATAGCGCAACCAATATAAAGAAAACATTGTAACTATAATTATAATGAAGACTTACCAGAATTCGGCCGGTGGTGGTTTGACCTGAGATTAGTTCACCTGCCCAGTCTTTAGCCTCGGTCATAAAAGTTCCTTCGAACTCTTCACGGGGTTGTCTTCCAGGTCTCTGACCAGCCGAAGCAGAAGCAGGCATTGGACCGCCAGGACCAACAACCTAACACGTGTATAAAAAAAAACATTATATTTTCCAGAGAATATGCAAAAAAAAACTACTACATTTTCATGGGGTTTCCTAACAAATATGAGGATATATTATATTGATGTGAAATTTTCTTTTTAATACTATAAAAATTACAAAGTCGATCCAATTCTAACCTGAAGTTGGTCCTGGCCCTTCAGTTTGGGATCTCCGGCCGCCGAATACTCGCTGAAATTATTATAGCCGTTTTTATTATTTTAGTGTTCCTGACATTGCACATTACACACATATTGTTATCACTCCTGTACGTAAACTATCTGTCTGTGCTCCGTTCGTATTTGGACAAAAGTCACGTTTTCGCGATCGGGGTCAAAAAACTCAAAATTCTGCTTTTGTATGTAAATAACATAGGAAGGTCGAAAAACATGTTTTATACAGATATTTTTGACCCCTTGACCTCTCAGTGACCTCTCAAGGAGGTCAATTGTAGAGTAAATAATTGAGAAACGTTACGCACAGACAGAAAATTTATAGTACATATAGCAAAAGAAGGGAACATTAACATTACAGTCTACTTACTTGTCCTTTCGACAGCATATAAACGATAGAGCCCGCCATACAAGAACAATTCCCAGACCCGCCAGGAAAGTACAGATACTGGACAGGAGAAAACACCACCATTTTCTCTCTTCTAGACATTCTTTTTCCGCCTGAGAGTACTCATACTCCTCATCGCACATTTTCCTCTGTGAAAACAAATAAAAATAAAATAAAATAGAAATATTATTAAAACTGAAAATCATTCAAGTATTTACACTCTCATTATGAAAGATTGCTAAAGAATGAGGATTGATACTAAAAGTTGAACACATACTACTACAAAAAATCGCAACATTATATTTTAATATAATATTATACTATACACACAGAATACAAAACACATTTATACCTTTTAATCCCTATATTATCCTGTTTCACGTTGTCCCATAGTCTTTTTCTACATCCATCAATAGTTGTTTGTTCAAACGTCACACAGGAATCTCTCCACTCTCCCCCTAACTTTTCTTTTCCCGTCTCAATTTCTATACAGTCTGTGGTAACAATAATAATAATAATAACAATAGTCACTTGAGAGGATGAGAAGAAGTAGAATAAGGATGAATGTTTTGGAGATAGGGCAGTTATATATTCATTCTGTTTTTTCTTATTAGAGTCATTTTATTTTATATTATGTTTACACTCAAAAAGTTCCATAGTCTTTTGTTCTAATTATTATTACTATTTTTTTAGTATATATTCGTCTTCTTTTTTGTTTAATCACATTGAAACCTTTTTTTTAATGATTATTATTTTTTGTACACGTATATTTTTTGTTATTTTTTTTTTCTTCAATAATAATTGTATGTATGTATAGTATATTTATATTTTATATTATATTAATACTTTTTTTTAAACCTTGAACTTGATATTTTATATATTTTGTTGACTGACTTTCATTTAAATGATAAATGATTTATGAACAACTTTAACATTCAAGACGATCATATTATGATTATGTAACAACAACAATAATACATTACATAACAAAAACAATAACAATATAACAGCTAATCACTCAAATTCACTCGAGTGTCCTACTTTTGGGCAACAATATATTATTATAGTTTGAAGGAGAAGAAGGAAGTCATCAATGACTCCAAACAACATGGTCACAATGACCAATATTACAAAAAGAGTTAAAATAAAACGATTGATGAAAACCACCAGATAATATCATTTTATTATTGCGTTATTATTATAATAATATTACTAAAATACTAATAATAATGATTGTATAAAGCTCACAATAATAATAATAATAATAATTTATTATTATAATTTGCAAATTGACAGTTAGTCTTGTCTCACTGGTTTGTAGGGGGTTTTTTTTCACAAAATTCAGCACCAAAAAAGATCACTGTTTTTTTTCTAGATCTTGCTATTTATTTTAAAATGAACAAATCACAGAATGTTTTATAAAAGAATATATTTAGGTTACTTTTAATGATGATTGAATAAATTATGGTTTAGTGATTTATTCTGGTTTATACTGACCACTGTTTTTGAACGGGGGTCTTTCAGCTTGCAGCCAATTATTTCTGAATTATTGATTGACTAGAATTGAACTTTCAATATAATTGATTTTTTATATCTATATTTATAGAGAGTTGTAACTGTATACTTAAGTATTGATGATTGATAGAAATTTTGGTTTTTTTTATTTTATTTCCAGTAAGGAATTCACACGTTTTTGTATTTTATGTAGTAGGTGATGTCTGGTTTCAGCTACTTCTAATAATACTGATAGTTCAGCTCCAACTGCAGGGATATTATAAGGATGTGTGTGTAGTGTGTATATAGGGGAATGGGGAAATTGAGGTATCAGAAGAAAAAATTCTGGTTGAGAAAAAGCATTTCATTCAACTTTCTTATTCATTCCTTTTCTCTCTCTTTTTTTTTATATCGCTTCCTTTTTTTTACTATTTTGATTAATTTCCCTTTTTCCTCGCTCCTTTAATTAATTAGCCAAGTATAATCATTCTTCTTCATGTTTTAGTTGAACGTGACAATCATAATGATGATGTTGACTTTTCTTTCACAGTACTTACAACCTTCAACTATACATACATATGTATATATACGCTCCTATTAACAATGCAGTTAATTTTATTATTATGTTATGATAATCCTATTTCAATCATTTTTATGGACTCTTTCATTTCTAGGACTGCTTTTTTGGAGTAGTCTTAGAAATCGTAGCTTTACAAAGAAATAATAATAAAGTTGTTGATGTTGATGAGAAAACTTGTCGATGAATTCATGTAGAACGACAGAATATATTATTATAAATTATAATAATGATATAATAATATAGTGTATTATATATTTCATAAAAAAAATTTGGAGAGTGAATGCACTTAATTTTTCCTTATTCTTTTGTTGGTTTGGTTTGGTTGATTGATTGACAAGAATAGAATGAGAGATCTTTTGTCTCTTTATATTTTATATATAAATTTAGCTGGTAGCTCGTACTTTCCCCTCAATCTTTTTATATACGAGATTCTAGACAAAAACGGTGAAGGAGATGATAATGATGATGATGATGATGGCACTTCACATATGTAAATGAAATGACTCTCCTTTTCATCTACTTGACTATCAGAATCTGATCAGCTCAGATCAGCTCAGCAGCAGTCAATCACTCACTCACTCAGTCATTTTCACGTATTTGCACATTCTTTTCTTTTCATTTTTTTTTATATATCTCTGAATATTTCACTACTACTATCTCACACTGACAAAAACAAAACCTTTTTTTTTCTTTCCTTTTTTTGCAAATTTACATTCAAACTGGATGTGCAAATTTCAAAATAAAGTATGATGATCCAAAACTTTCAACAAAGATTTTTATTTTGTTATTATAATAATGATGAGTCCAATTCCTTGTCGTTCAGATAGACACCACGACTACTGTTAAATAAAAACTTTTCATAGATATTTACGTATGCAGACCGTGCACGTCAGTAGTGGTAGTATGTAGAATGTAGACTAATTCGTTCGTACGTAAGAATATATTATCATGTGTGTGTCTGTGTGTGTTATTTTCTATGCAAGTAGCTGTTCTCTATATTATGCACATATACATACATGTATAGATATTTTTTTTACAAAGATACAGATAAACCTAGATAATAGATATAAAAAAAACGCGAGACTGAAACACAGATAGAAAGAGAGAGTGTATATATATTATATTTGTGTGTGTGTCTGTGTATGTGTAAGGTAAGGAAAGGAAAGAGAATTTGTATATATATATACAAGTATACGGGTTTGTTTCACGGGTTCTTCTCCTCCTACTTGTGCTCCTGTTATCCGTTTTAAAAAGCAGGAGCACAGGATGAATGTCGAGGGAGGACGTGAAAGAATGAGTACCTACATATATGTTTGTGTATTTGTGGATGCTTGTATGTATCTTTATATATATAATATGAACGTCTGTATGGTTGGTTTCTGTGTGAGTGTATGTTGTCTATTGGATTGGATTGAAACTGGTAGAATATATAGAGTTCCAGGCTTTTTTTTTCCGAGACGAATTTTCGGGGTGCTGGAATTCCAATGACAGTTGAGCCACGACTGCTGAGGAAAGTTGAGGAAAAAATCGAAGAGAAGGTTTCAGCAAGTTTCTATGGAGACTGCCAATGGGGAAGCCGAGAAAAGGTTTCGACACCGCCCCCTTTTGTAACCGGGTATTAGGAAAGACAGCTAGCTAAAATCGTACATTGTAAACTGTACTCTTTACTCTTACACTACTTCTTTACTTTATCCATTTCAAACGAATGTGCTCCACTCTGCTCTACTCTGCTCTGCTTTGCTCTACTCAACTTCACTCTGGTCTCACAGTCTCGACTTTCAACTGTAAGTGTACAATGTACACTATATACATCCACAATCCACATTCATAATACTCATTCTGTGTTCCATACACTTTGTATGTATTTCAGCGGAGAGATATAGAAGCAAAAGACACACAGGTATATTACTCTCACTTGTTCTGAGCTGTGCAGCTGCGACAGTACATATTACATACTACAGAGTACACACTACACTGTACGGAGCATGTAATAGCGTGGTAAAGGAAGAAGAAGAAGAAGAAGTGGTACGAGTAGACAAAGAAGAAGAAGTAGAAGTAGGAGAAGAAGACGACGACGACCGAGAAAAGAGGAAAGGCAATAGATAGAGCACAGGAGTTGTACGGGAGCAGTGTGTAGAGTGTAGGGCAATGGAGTAGGTAGATACTATAGATACTAGGTAGCACATAATATATACTTGATGCATAATAATAACTATGTATTACATACTTATGTATTATATTGTACATTTCCTACTTTGCTCGTTCATTCCTTTTTGCAAACTGTGGATATAGCAAGGGCAAAATTTCTTCTTTTCGCGATTCCACCGAACGTTCACATTCGACATTTGTACCTTGTAGTATCTAGTAGGTATCTACAGTATCTCGTATCTACTATATCTCCACTACACTACATTTGTTCAAACTGTATTACTGTACACTAACTGTATGTTTGTGTATGTACGTACATAGTTAATGCTACATGCTACATACAATGTATCTTTTAAAACGTTGTGAACAGCACATCAGTCTACTTTCCTACTTCTCTTATTCATGTCTGTAGTCTTTAGCTGTTCTAGTTCCTTCTTTCTTTCTTTATTTGTACTATGATGTATTATGTATTATGTATTACATATTAAATTACAGCTACTGTGAATGATCCTTATTACATTCATTCAGATGAATAAATGTGTGCACTATTCACACACACATATATATAATATATTTATATATTTATAGTTACATTTGGGAAAGAGCGACATTAAAGATTACTGAGTCCTCAGTTTGCAAAGTACTGCTCATTTAATTCCGACAAAACCCCACAAAATATATACCTATATAGCCCAAGCTCGAAGAAAGAAACAAGGAACCCTTTTTTACATGAATTATATTATTCAATATATGCAATTTACAATTTATATAAGCTCAATTATTGTTTTCTAATATACTGTTATGATCAATAGTCAAAGACTGTAGTAAATAGTAGCCTCTTTATATATCCATTGGTTAATGGAAAAAATTACCTTTTGCCACTATAAATTATTTTAATTAAGTACTTAATACATTCTAACGATTGGAAATATATATCGAGAATTGAGAGAAAGTGGCATAAAGCATTTTGTAATTCAAACAAATCACAATCATGCACACACAAGTATCATAATAATTGTTCCATTCTTTTTATCATTTCAAGTATCTCACTTGTCTACAAAAAAAAAGATCAAAAATCCTCTAATACCAATAGAGACCTAGAGTATAGATCCAAAATCCAAATATTATTTCGGTTCATTCATCCCATCTGATTCTTCTTATTATTATTTTTCCTTTGTCGATTCGTTATTTATTCATGTACATATTTGTGCTTGTAGTTTGTGGAATAGATTCCCAATTTTTTTCAATTTAATTTTCCCTTTCCTTTCCCATTATTTTGGTACGCTCCTTTCACATATGTTGTGTTTACCATGTACCGTGTACCTACCAGTAAATATTTTATATTTTATGTCATTTTCTGTATGTACCCGTTATCTATTTATCCGAATGGGTATCATGTACAAAAACCGGGTTCACGAAGGATAAATAAAGCAAGAGTTTTTGTTCTCTCACGGCTTCCTATTTGTTGGGTCATCAAGAATCAGGGAGAGAAAAAAGGGAAAAAATCCAGCGTCATAAATAGTTCATCATCATAAGAGTAGATAATAGGATGAAGAGGCATAAAGGTGAAAACGTGCTTAGAACACGCATTTACAGCTATTCTTCTCCATAATATAACCAAGTACAAATACAAATACAAACACAAAAAATACGACTATACTCAATGCTCAATGTACATAAGTGTTTTGGATTTGGGATTAAGGATGCTCTTACCATGAAGTTTTATAGATATCCTCTGTTCTTTACTCTGTAAATAGTGTACGTACAGTGAACAGTGTACACTGTTCACTCTACACACAACAGATGATAGCCAGTGTATTTATAACACGTTTCATTAATGAATTGTGTGTAAAGATTTTTTTTTTGAGTCTGGAATTTTACAACCCGTTCTTTTTTTCACACCCATTTAGCAGAGACAACAGAACCAGCCACAGATAAAGATATAGATACAGATGCCGAAAGCAGAAACAGACACAAGGCGTATACTACCTATGTATACTCAAAACTCACCTACTTACCTAATACGAAATTTCTTGTCACTTTTCTTCTGTTTTGCATGTATGTACACATACGCGTATTTCTACTTGATAACTCCTTGAAAACCTGCATTCATTGCAAAATTCGCTCTCTCTCAAACACAAGATCCTACCCAAAAGATGTGCAAGTTAACCATTAACGGTGTTAGTAATGGTTTCCAGATGCAGAGTCGCAGGGATGAAATCAAATCGCAATGATGTGCTCGAATGTCAGAATGATGATGATGGTGATCCGATGCTCTCTTTTTTCATTTTACAATTTGCAAAAGGTGTCATCTTAGCAAGTCTTTAGACATAGAAAAGTATGCAGATACATACATACATATATAGGTATAGTTTACTCTTCACATTTTTGTATTCAAATTATATGTAATAATGATACATCCACGTGAATTTAAATTATGCTGTGTTAAATAAAATGCTACTACTGTTTTAGTAATGAGTACCAGAGATTATAGAGGTTGTCTATGCCGAATAATATAATAAATTATCAGTACTTTATACTTTATTGTAGGATACTTGATTTGCTTAAAATATTATCTTTGTGCATGGTGTATCGATATTAGCATTAGTACCTCTTGTTCCACCCTGCATTATGTGCGAATAAGGACTAAGGACTAAGAAGGAAGGAAAGACGGAGAGAGAATGGAAATTGAGAGAAACTTTAATGTAGCACAGCATCAGTCAGTGTAGGCTACAGACTACGAACAAAACCAACAGAGTCTCCTTTTTGCAAGATCGATATTCTCTTATACCATAATCTAGAAAGAGTATCTATAATATATTATACGGTTCAAATTTCGTGTATATGTACATGTAAAAAGTAACAAGGAGTAGGGTGTAGAGTGTATCTAGTGGGTTGAGGACTAAACTTTTCTCTCGCTTCCTCTTACTCTTCTTGGGAATCGAGAATCCTCCATTCTCCATTCCAAGCAGTTCACAGAATGCTGCCCTTGCTGACACACATACACCGTCGTTCTCCTTCTGTTTGTTTGTCTGCCTGCCTGCCTGCCTGCCCTCGTGCATGTTCTGCCTCTGGAATCTACAACTTGGATGCAGCCTAATACGTGTTCTGCTGGAAATGAGACAAACTTTATGTAGGCATTCACTTTTCTCCCTTCTACATTCTATACATACACTAGTACATGCGATTGGTATTTAATATTTGAATACCCAAAAGGCCTTGAACATTGAACACACCCATCAAAGTTCAATAAAAAGGCCTAAGAGTCAAAAGTCGAAAGCCATTTGCATAGAGGTCAAAAAATTAAAAAATCATTGAAATCCTTAAATCACATTGTCCAAGCAGTGTGTCTAAAAATTAAAAGGTCAAAGCATTTTTTATTTTTGATAATAAATGATAAATGATGTATGAGCCACTTTTTCAACCACAGACTTTCACTCAAACCTGAAACCAAAAAGAGAATAACCATGAACCCAAATTTCAAAATTATTTTGTAATCTCAATCACAGTAAGTATTGTACAATGTAAAAGTCACTCTATCATATTTAGCAGGGAACGAATGCGTTCTGTGTAATGCGTACTATATGTCACAATATGGATGTTTGGCTATAGAAAATGGGAGAAAAGTGAAAGAGAAAGTTTAGCTCTTGTTTCTCCTACAGCTGTACTCTTTATACTGTGTATATAAATGGCCAGCTCAACTTGAAACTCAATCCCCTTTTATAACATGTAATCCAGAAACTAGATACCGACGGAAACGCTCAACTTTCTCCTCGTCTCTCCATCTCTCTTGCTTTCTCTTTCTATCCCTGTCTTTTCCATAGACGTCAGATCAGATCCAAGCCATAATTTTTGAAACTTTTGAGCTTTATATGCAATTTTCTGATGCTCTTTGGTTATTTTCGTTCAATATATTATCATTATGCTTTCATAATGTTCTACTCGTGCGCGCAGTGGCGAGATTTGTGTAAAAAAGGATGTTCAGCAGTCCCCTCATTTTTTATTTGGTTTTATAAATTTTTTAGCTGACATGAACAGTGTGTGCACTGTATATATTTTACAGTCTAAAGTTTAGCTTCCCTACAGACTGTAGGCTACAGTTTATACCCAAAAATTCTTAGCATATTATAATATATGATTAATCTATTCTACAAGTAGGTGGTGATACGTAATTAGTATGCTAAGGACAAAACAAAAGTATAGTGCAAATTTTAACAAACAGTAAACATGTTTAGATAATGCCACTGTTAAATTTAACGGAAAAGGGAAATATAGTGCTACAAAAAATATTACATATTCTACAGAATTTTTGTCCACTTTGATTCACCGTAGTTTAAACACAGTGTCAACTTAATAGTAGCTAGAAGTATTGACTGGATACAAACTGGTATATAATCGCAAGTCAGCAGGTCTTTATGTTTGTTTATGTTTGGCATTTTCACATAGAAAATCTATCGCATTCTCATTTTCCACAATGCTCATTTAGTGATTGATGATGAGGTGATGAAAGAACAATAATCTGGAGAACGCATTATTAAAGAAAGTGAAATCTTCTAAACTTGACAATGAGAAAAAAACACTGAATCGTCACTTGTAGACATCGGTAGTAGCCATAAATAGCTTAGCAAAAACGAATGTTTTAACTATGAATTGTGCTTAAAAAAATACTATTTACATCTTCAACCTGTAAATTCATTATAGAGAGATGAAAATTTTGCAGTTGGGAGAAACGTGGAAACTTTTTGAAAGTTATTAACCTCAAAAGCACATACTTTTGAGGCCATGTATTATCATACACATGATATCGCCTTGCATATGAGCCATATACTTAATACTTATCATACACTACACATAATACATATTACATAATTTGAACCAAATAACATTCAAGATAGGAGATAGAAGCTCTCGTCCAAAACTTCAACTACGGAGGTGGCAGTGACATCTCGAGTGTTTCGGTTCTCTCACTGAATCCGAATTCATCCCGAGTGTCAGTAGAGGAATCTCTGTCACGGAAACGTTTCCTCCTCAGTTGTTATTATTTTCCAAAACCTCCTCAGCTACAATGTGAAAACAAAAAACATGGTAAAATTTGAGAAATGGATAGATATTATGTACTTTTTGGTAACGATTAAAAAATTAATACAGCTAAGATGTAATGTACGTGTAATGTGTATCAGTTGAAATGTATCTCTATTATTCTGTATGTTTTTCTTTTTAAAGAACATTTCCGGTAGGATGAGATAATGAGAAGTTTTCTCTTCTAGTTTTGTTATTTTTTATTCAGGATCTAACATCAGCCTGTTTCATATTTCTTCTTCA
>JAQGBI010000289.1:0-19464 GCA_034698325.1 Sminthurinus elegans | reverse complement strand
TATTTAGTGATGCAGTAAGCGTCCAAATACCGAGGATCAAAATTTTCCGACGGAATATGAACCGCATGGTGACCAGAAAGCCCCATGAAAAATATAAAAAATTTACACTGAGCGGAAGCCTGTGAAATCTCGTGTAGAATCAGTTTGCTCTGAATAAAAATCTACAATTTTGAATTATTTTCAAAAATTCTGATAGCTTATAACGAAGAACCTCTCGAGACATATTTTGACCGAATTGGCTAAAATTAAGTTGATAAATGTGCCCGGAAAAAATTTTGAAAGACATTTTCAAGTTTGAATAGTTTTGCGAATGTTTCGTTAGCAACGGGTCGTTATTTTGGCTGCATCTAAGCAACGAAGCCTCAGAGAGACTTCTGAGTGGGCTCAAAAAATTAGGCGTAGCCGAAATATACTAGATCCATGTCAAAATCACTGATTTCGGTCTCTATTTGCCCAGGAAAACACAGTATGTATTTCAGGAGTCTTGGTGAATGCAAGCTATAGGAACTTTGTTTTGATATTACAAAACGTATGAAGCGCCTATAGAAAAACCATACATAAATATAAACACAAGAAGCAGAAGATCCAAATGTAAATTCATCAAAATCTCAAACACAAGAGAAAGATATAAAAGATCTATAATACCACATATTATAAATACTCTAAATAGAAATTCCTCTTATGAATTACCCAAACGTTACCTACAGCAATTGTAACTTGTGTTTACTATGTAAGTTATAATGTTAGTCTTTACCTAGTAATTCTAACTACAGTGTAACAAGTACCTTTAACTCAAATGTCAAAAGTCACAATTTAACTCTTAATTTATTATTTTTACTGTTTTTTTAACTATAGGCTGTGTCAGTTTCTTCAATATTGTTAACCAATTGATGAAGTTCAATGCTAATGTGATAAAATTGTGCATGTGATTTATTCAGCAAAATAAAAGCATTGCAATAATACAAAACTGATTTTAAACATTTGCACGAACAAAAACAATGTTCAAAAGCCATGGCAACTATATATACAACTAATTTTAATTGGAAATTAAGCCGCGAGCTAAAAGTCTTGATCGTAGCCGAAAGAAAAAAGTTACCCAAACAAATTCTTTTTCAAAAAATACTTTGATATGTCCTTTGAATTTAGGACTAACCAAATTTAATATCGTTGAACCGGAACACTGCGAAAACGTTTGGAGAATTTCAAAATAACATTTTTGTTGACAAACCTTGCTCCCAAAACCAGTTGAGGTTCAAAGGTGAACAAATTAAAGTCGGATGCTCTACAACACTCTTTTGCGTGGTGCAAAGTTTTGGAATTTTGAAACATTCTAAGTGGCTGAGAAAAAATCCTAATCAGAGTGAAAATTTAATAATCATAATGAGCAAAAAATTTTCACTCTGCAGAAAACTTTTTTGTTTGTGCGATTTGCGAGCTGAAAAAAATCAAGAGGGTGTAAAGTAGCCACAAAAGACTAACACCGTCGATAAACCGCAAAAATTGCATCATGCGGAGATAATAAAAAATAGAGACCGTTTGTGACCTCAAAGTGACTGCAGTCTAGATCTACTTTTTAGTGTGAAACGATTTAATGTTAAAATTACGTAAAATAAAAATACAAACCAAAATAAACAGAAAATGAATCAGCTAATACAAGCCGAATGTTTGGATACAAAACATGATTTTCTTGCGGAAAAAAATCGGCTGCCTGGAAATTAGGATTTTTCTGCTCGTCTTTGTCCTTGTCGGTTTTGGCTTTCATTGACCACGTCACACAGTATTTACTTTTATTGTTTGGATCAGAAGAATATTTGCATATAAATACTTGGATGGATTTTGGCAAAATCATTCCCATTTGAAGATTCGAAAGCTTTGAAAACTCAATAAGTTTTTATTTTTTTGAATTTTTATAATGAACCGTTTTGCAGCTCTCGTTGTTGTCTTGTGCGCAGTAGCAGTGAGTTAAAAATTACAATTTTTGTTCATTTTTTTGAAAACCGACCAGATTGATCACTTGCTATTATTTTTGTATTGCATAAGGTAACATCATAACATTCTAAACTTAAATTGTTTTGTAAATTTATAGGCCACAAATGGTTTCCCTCAAGCCACCATTCAAGAGTCCCATGCCGCTGAACTAAAGACTAATCCTGAATATAAAACTGCCTACGAAGCTGCTTGGGATAAAGCTCAAGCCCAGTGGGCTGAAGCCAGTGTCGCAGGTCCACCCGGCTCAGCTGCATACTTGGCTAAACTTAGCGAGGTTATAGCCAGAGACAGAGGACAAACTGTAGCTGAATATGAAGCCGACACGGCTAGAATGCAAGCTTTACCCGAGTATCAAACAGCGTTTGCTAAAGCTCGCGCTGAGGCTGGTTTTTAAGATTACTCACAAATGATAGAAGTGGATTTCGATTTGATGGGTTATATTTCAAACATTTTTTCTCAAATTTTTGCCCAAACATTACTTTTTTTTCTGTTTCATGTTTTACTCCCTAATAAAATTGCAAATGAGGCATTGGACTTTTTCTCTTTATTATTGCGCCTTGTTGCGTATGTCTGTCATTTTGATATTATTATAAATACATCACCACACAAGTTTTTTTCTTGCATCACTTTTATTTTAAAGTCATTGACGTGCAGTTTTACGTTGTATCTTACATCGAGGTATGTAAATGTTCAAAGTGCACATGATGCTGAATTCTGAAACTCATTCGTTTTCATACTTGATTGTTAAACTGCATTAACACCTGCATTTATTTACCTTGAAAGTGTTTAAAAATATTGATTTTGAGGCCTCATTCTGATACATGGTTTATTTCAATATTAGATTTCAATACCACAAAACACAGTAAAAAGCCAGTTCCAATTGTCGTAAATACACAAGCTTTACAGCAGAATTGGATTAGTGAGGGAAGGTTCACAGTTTTTTCATTTTGTCTGATCAGAGACTCAATAATCAACTTGAATTGGTTTTACTCATAATCTCAACAAACTCGGTTGCAGTTTTGATATTTTGGTCAACAATGCAGAGTAAAAATAAAATAAACCCTCGATTTGTACTTGGCGTTACAATTTTGATTGCTCCCTTTGTCTTCCTGTGGATGAACGGTTCATCGTTAAGTATACCAATGTATCGAGGGGAACTACCAACATTTCTTGAGATCGGGACGGAAGCGGGAACGGACAAAGTCAATTATCACAAATACGAGTGCATTTATGAAAACGGACTCGCCCCCTACCGGCACATCCCTGGGGTTAAAATTCTGGAAATTGGACTTGGCTGTAATATGTAAGCATTAAAGAAAACGATCATTGACATTTTGAGGCTTATATTCCCTTCAAGTGAATTCCCTAGCCAAAACCTTTAAAAATTAGTATAGCCGAACTGCAGCCTGGAAAAACTTGAAAAAAAATCAGAGCACCTTTTAATAGCTTTTATTACGTGTTAATAAATCAGCGGTTTAACAACTGTTCTCACAGGTTATGTATTTCGCTTGTTAAAAACCAATTCTCCGCCAGAAATTCCAGAACAGGTGGGTTATGGACATCCAGCAGTTTTTGTAAACTAATTAGAGACTTTCAAAAGGCCTTGTGATTTACTGAATATGTATACATATCATTATCAGTATACTGAATGATTTAGCACGTTAATAAAGTTCAACAAACAAACAAACAAAAAAACTTCTGGTTTTTCCTGGCTCCGGTTCGGATCTAGTAATTTTTGAAGGACTTCAAAGGATTTTGCTGGGAAAATTTATGTTGTTTTTTTAACCTTTAGGCCGTACGGACCTGGAGCGAGTTATCATCTCTGGAGCAAATATTTTGACGACGCTCAAGTCTATTTTCTCGAGTATGATAGCACATGTGGAGAAAAATGGCTCAAGTCTTTGGAGCCCCTTCAATCCACCGTAAATGGCAATGGAGGTGGAAACCGGGTTAAGTTGCCCATCATGAGTTATGGAGATCAGGCGGATCCGGTTCTTCTACAAAAGATGGCAGTAGAGCATGGACCGTGGCACATTATTGTAGATGATGGCGGTCACACAATGAACCAACAGATCACGAGTTTCAAATACCTTTTTCCCGCTATCAAGTCAGGAGGAACATATTTTCTCGAAGACATGGATACCGCTTTTGCACCAACACTTGGCGGAACTGTGACAGGTGTAAATTCACCTCAAGTAAATACAAGTATCAGTTTAATCGCCCAAATTTATGCTGATTCAATTTCCGCGGATTTGGCGTGGAATCGTAGGATTGGACTTGGGTCTACGATGGATCGTCTTACGTGTTGTGATCAGGTCTGCGCTTTTAGGGTGAAAAGGAAGTGACATTTGTGATTCTTAATTCCGATTTTTACTTTCTTACTTAGTTAAAACGCTTACATTGTGCTCAGTACAATTGTTGTTTGTTCTGAGTTTTGAGTTCTGGGCCTAGATTTAAATCTTGCTTGTAGTTTGTAGTTTGGTTTTGCTACTTTGATTGTGTTAGTTTTTGCTATGTTAAAACTGATTTATTGAATGTATTGAATTTGTGCGTATTAAAATAAAAAGAGTTATTGAAACCTTGATGGAATTTAATGAGAATTTTAGTATGTATTGAGTGGGAGTCAGGGTTGAGGTGAATGGAAAGCAACATCTTCATTTTCTGTTTATAAATACAAATTGTACGACTCCAAAGACTATGAGGATACTGAAATATTTTTTTCAGATTTCTCACCCTCTAATCCTTATAACCCCAATTTTCAAGTCCGTACAATGTCTACTATGGGTTCCAAAGACAGTTTAAAATACTTTAGGCCAATCCCTTGTACGATATTGAACCTTCATTTGTTTCCGTTGACCCTGAGTATCACCAGGTCTCAAACACTATTCTGAGTCTGTGAAATTCTGTCTTTAAGATGTTCTGTAGCCGTCCAGTGTCAAAGTATGTGTATAAAAGTTTACTCCCGCACTCCGTCATAATCTAAAGTGTTTACTGGAGATCATGATACTCAAGGCAAAGCCCAGGCATGTAAAACCCCATTTTTATTGGATTGAAACGGTTTTCAGTTCTATCAATTAATCACAAACTCTCCAAGCCTCGCCCAAAGTCTCAGACTCCCTTACAGTCATTCAATGGTTTTTCGACGTTATAAAACTGGCAATTTTCTTGCAATGTAATATTCAGATTTTTACGACATTCTGCTTCATATCCTTGCTGCGTGATAAACAGAAACATTGTAATGGCCACGAAGGCACAAATTGAAATTCGAAATGGGAATCGCCTCATTTTCAAAAAGTAAATTTAATAAGCCATTTTGGTTCAAAAGTGCCCATAATAAGCTATTTTTGATCAGAAATTTCTTAAAATGCGGGGAACTATTTTACCATTTTAAGCCTTCCGGTCCTGGTGTTTCCTACAGGTTGTGGTCAAACTATTTTCTTGACCCTGTCATTACTTTTATGGAAGATAACCAAAACTGTCGAACAACGTGGTTTGAAGAATTAAAAAACAATTTGACCGGTGACTACGATACTTATAAGCTCCCTAACATGTTCTACGGAGATATGAGAAAAAAGGCAGATCTACAAAAAATGGCGGCAAACATGGTCCTTGGGACATTATCATTGATGTTGGATGGCACGAGCCCTTTTGTCAAATTCCCGCTTTAAACTCTCTTTTGAAACATGTGAATTCTGGAGGCATATACTTCATGGAGGAACTATTTATATGGGGAAACAAACCGGAAAACGGAACTATTCTTAAGATTGCTCAACTGTTTGCTCTGTCAATGGTCCAAAAACAAGGAAAACATCTTGATCGTGCTTTATTTCAAGATCTGTTTTCTGAATGGGATACGCCAGGTATCGGCACGCGTATTGAACGGTTTATATGTTGCAAGGCGATCTGTGCCATAACCATGAAAGACTTCTAGCTATCGGAGACGTTTGTTTTTATTATATGAACGTGAATGTTGTTTAGTTTACAGTTCACGCTGCTACAAATTTTTTCCAATAAAAGTAAATGATATGTCGTATTATATACTGCTCTATAAATCTGCTGTACAACATCATATAGAGTCCGAATTCAGCCACGGCATAGTGCACTACAGTAATAGTTATTTATCAAAAGAACCCCAAAAAATGGAAATTTGCGTGTAACATGACCATGTCACACTGTATTCAAATGGCAGACGTTCATCATATTGCATAGCGCTTCCTAAAAAGACCTCAAATATGATTTCAAACTTTTAGAATATCCAAGCCCTGAAAAATCTCTTTTTATTAGATTGAAACCAGTTTCAGTTCAACCAATCAAGCACAAATGTTCTAACCCTCACCCAAAGTCTCAAACCCGCTTAAAACTGAATTATTGAATGTTTTGAATTTGTGTGTATTGAAATAAAAAAGGGCCCCTGTGATTGAAACCTTTTACAAGCTTACCTTTTTTTGTAAAAATTAGCTGTGTTATTCCTTAGGAAAAAATATGATTGAAATGTTTATGGCCCAAGACTTAAAGTATATATAACATGGAGAGACAACGGGCCATTTCCAATAGTTAATTCGCCTTTATAATTTTGATGCAGGTACAATCAATAAAGCACCAGTCCGTATTTGGGCTTAATCGCGAACCTACATGAGACCTATATCATTCGACGCGTATTGTTGAGGGAAATTCAGTGGCATAGGTTTTTAGTCCGAATTCGGTGGGCCAACTCCGGAATTCGGATTTTAGTACTTTAATACCCGGGCATTTTTTTTAAATCCCGCCAAATAATTTTTGACTAGAAATTTCTTAAAGACCATACGATTTCCTCTCAGGAATGCTAACTCACATGTCAGTCGGTTTATCCAGGCCTGCGAACCATAAGAAAACATTTTTCATGTTTTATGGCATTTTCTCAACTTTTACATCTTTGCACCACGAAAAAAACAGTTCAAAACCTATGCCACTGAATGTCCCTCAGCAATACGCGTCCAATGGTATGGGTAAAGTTACTCGCACGTGTGCAGTTGCATGGTGCAAAGTTTTGGAACTTTTGAAAAATTTCAAGTGGTTCAGAAAAAATCTTACACGCAGAGAAAATTTGATGTTCATGATGAGCAAAAAATGTTCACTCCGCATAAAACTTTTTTTGTTTCGACAATTTTTGAGTTTAAAAAAACTTGGCAGGGTGCAAAGGGGCCACAAAAGACCGATTCCGTTGATAAACCCCAGAAATTTTACTATGGAGAGATAATAAAAAATACGGACTGTTTTTGACCTCGCGGTAACAACAGTCTTTGTCTACTTTTGTGTTTAAATTTTATTGTGAAAAGTACGCAAAGAATAAACTACATTATTCTATAGACACTTAACGGAAACAAAACGAGCCAGATTGAAAAAAAGTGGTTAAAGTTAACAGATATTTTGGTAAAATGATCTCAGATAAGTCAAAGGTTGCGCACGCAATTGAGATCTCCGAAGCCTAAAGCTAAGCAAGTTCTTGTTTTGATTTATGTAACCTGGTTGTTTGTTTTAGCGTAGCTTATTTTGATACCCCTGTAAGAGTAACCAAGTCTACACGAACTAAAATGTCCTTTGTAAAACGAGATCTCATTATTTTTTCCCAACAACCACTCGAATGTCAAAAATCATTTATCACGCGCAACGCGGATTCCACATATGGCTTGGCAGCAAGTTACCCGGTCAACTCGTCCACCCGTTTCTAATGTCCCCCATTCCGAAACCATGTCGTCAAATAAAGAAAGATTATTTTTTTTCAGGAACTTTCCTTGGTTGTAGGCAACTTGCAATGTGAAAAGCTCAGCAACTTTGAGAATTGTCCGGTTGTCCGGATTCCCCCAAGTCCAGACATACAAGTCCTCCACGAAATATGTTCCTCCAGGATTTACATGGTTGAAGAGGTATTTTAGAGCTGGAATTTGGTGCGAAGGTTCATGAAAGCCATCATCAATGATAACGTCCCATGGCCCAAATTCCTCCGCCATTTGTTCCAGGTCTACAGTATTTTTCATGTCTCCGTAAAACATTTTCGGAAGTTTGTAAAAAGAAGTATCCGCTTTCCCTTCCGTCAAGTTTTGGCTCAATTGTTCAAGCCATTTTTCACCGCATGGCTTTGTATATTCCATGAAAGTTATATCTGGGTCAAGGAAGTAGGTTGTCCAAAGTTTGTACGAAATGCCTGGACCAGCTGGTCTACAACAAGATAACAAAACAAAAGAGTACACCATTGAAAAAGAATTTGTGGTACATTATGCGCTTGGTGTCAAAATTTGATTAGAACATCATTGTGCCACATACAAATCTTAGTAAAAATTTCAGCTAGTGAGAAAATTTTCAGGTTTTGAAGGTAGTGAAAATTCCATGGAGGTTTGATAGATTTAAATGAGATTTTTGTTTTCGGACAAAATGACATGGCAATTTCACTCAACTATATCATTAGATCGAAAAAAAATCCTCACATTTCATAAGAGGGTTTAAAGATTTGTTTGTTTAGTTTCCGTATATTTTCAAGAAAATAGAAACAAGAGTTACATGTCACAGCCGAGTCCGATTTCGAGAATCTTGATTCCTTTGACATTTCGATAGGGGGCTAGAGCATCCTCATAAAGGCACTGGTAACCGTGAAATGCAGCCTTACTCACTTCTAGTTCCACACCAATCTCGTAAAAAGACTTTTGCATTCTCCCCCTTTTTATTTCTTTATTATGGAGGTGGTTGAAAGCCAGAGCTTGACGAATGCTTAACCTATGTGGCTCGTCCTTTTGTTCATGATCTGGCACTGAAATTAAAGATTTGTGAAGGAACGGATAAATGCTGAGGACAACTGCAAAGGTCACAATGCTGTAGAAGACATCAGATCTCCGCAAACTTCTTCGGAAAAAAGAAACTTGATTGAGCATTACAAACGCTGCTGAAAGATTAATGATTTAAGGTTAGTATTTCTAAAGGTTATCTTCTGAGGATGTGCAAACACAAAATACTAAGTATGCTTTCGAGCAAACCCGGTTTCACAAATCCTCATTATTCTTACATTTCAGGTCAAAATGTCCTCATGAAAAATGCTTTCAAGTGCTGCGCCGAATTTGAAACCTTATGTACCGTATTCTACTGTTTTTATGCTGATTACAAATATTCAGGTGTTGCAATGCATATGTTCTTTCAGGTTGCAGTAGTTCGTCATGCTTGTTGACTTTTTCAGCATTTAGAGCCTTGAAAATCAGTTAAAACTCCACTTTTAAGAAAGTCCGTTGACACCGTCTCTTTTTAGCACATTTTTTAGTATGGCAGATTTCATAAATGAATTTCCATTTTTTGAATTACGTCCTGCGTAAGTCTGGAAACATCATTCCCTGGGGGGTTTGGCAGGCTAGATATTTATTTAGAAGTTCGGACTTCCACCGGAATTCCCCGACAGTCGACCTGCAGGCCAGTAACCTGCTTTTTTCATCCAAAGATTGAGTAAAACTTCAGCGGTCAGAAAACATGACATAACTTGCCGTGGAATTTCGGTGCGAGATATTTTTCTTAAAACTGAGGTTTAACTGAATTTCAGGGCCTTAAACTTTGAAACAAATAATTCAAAACTGGAAGCGCTCCTGAAACCCAGACGAAAGTCCATGCAAAATCGGCGTATTCGTCATCAGCATAAAAAACTGAGTAGAATAGAATACGCGAGGGTTCAAAGGCGGGGCAATTAAAAGTCTTCCATTGTAAGTTGAGGTTACGTCTCACCTTAATTGAGGTCCAATACCTTGAATAAAATTACCGCTCGGTTCTATAATATTATAGATAGCTTCGTTAAAACTGTGGATTTTGAAGAAAATGGCACTGTTCAATGAAGCTTTGGTTTTTGTGGTTCACCTAGCCAGACAAGAGTGACTCAAAATTTAAGCCAATGCTTTTTATCACGCTTCGAATCACTTGTAATACAATAATTGACTTGCGTCCCGGAACGATCGCCAATCTCTGTTGTTATAGCATACCTTCCTAAGAGACTTTGTATAGTTCCACGAGGCATTCCAATTGTCGTTTTAATCAAAACTATGCAAAGAATGGAGTACAACGAATGGTTACTTAAATATTTGCTCGATCTGCAGCATTCAACTCTTCAATTTACCTAGAAATAAACGTGAATGGTTGTTCTCTGAGTCAACACACACCTGCTAAAAAATCTGAAAACTGCATTACATTTTAGCATGAAACGCAATGAATGAATTTGCCCAAAAACGTTTCCCACTGTTGGGGGAGCAATTTATTTTGCCACGTAGGTGATTGTGATGAGATGAGTAAACTAAGCGTGTTATATAAACACAAAACCGTTTTACTGCTCCCAACTGTGACACCAGATCTGCGGTTTCAAGCTTCCTTACAGAGATTTTTTGCAATGACGACATAAAACGAAAGTGCAATGATTTTATGACTATTTGAGGTTAAAAATAATTCAATATTGACGAGAGTGTGTTCTATTTTATTTAACATTTAAGAACCTACATTTGGAGCAAAAAATATTGTATTGTACGGAAATTTAATGATGGGGAGATAATAAAAAATCGGGACTGTTTTTGACCTCATAGTAACAACAGTCTTAGTCTTCTTTCAATGTGAAAATTTTAATGTAAAAAGTATCCAAAGAAAAATCAAAAGGAAAAAACTGCACTGGCCTAATGCATAAGGCCTAATGAAAATTTAAGGCTGGCGGAGCCACTGCTGAAAAGAGCCAACGAATTTTGGTGTGCGCCTTCTACCACAGAGTTTTCATGAATAAGCGTCGACTAATGTGTTTCAAGTGTGGGTCATTGATTGGCCCAATTCTGGACTGGTCGTTTATAGTTTTAAGATTTGAATGAGACTGGATGCAATTTTTATGAAATTCTTGTGTTGGAGATTTAACCAAAATTGAATTTGCCATGCAATACTACAGTTTTTGTTCTTTTCTGGTTTTTATTTGTCAAAAGTTTAATTTTTATCACGGTCATGAAATTCCGTTCAGCCGTTTGGACCTCACAACATTTTGTACGGTTTTTATCAAAATCCAAAGCTTAAATTTATCTTGTAATTATTATCCCAAAATTACGACAGAATATCCCAGGCAACCCCCTGACCTTTCAGTATGTGCATCTCATAAATTCAGAACGATCGAGTTTTGTTCTCGATTCGGGGTATAATAAATAGTTTCCTGGTGCTCCTCGGCCTTTACATAATAAATATTTTTTATAAATTTATAATTTAAATTAAAATTTAAATAAAGCCGAGTTCCTTCATGACTTTCAGACTGTTTTGCATAAGTTTGTTCTTAAATCTCCATATGGAAGCATCCAAGGTTAATTCAACATTGTCGACGTTGTCACATCTCTTCGCCCCGTTCATGCAGTAATGTTGATTTTGTGCCATTCTCCTGTCCACGTAAAACAGGCGGCATTTTCTGCGATTGTGATGATGAAGGAAATAATGATGCCCATGTTTTTGACTCTGGTGATTTAGAGAAAATTCTGCCCAGTGATTATGAAGACCAATGACTTCGCTTGTGTTGAACAGGATTTTTGGGTTTTTTGAATACTTTCGAGATCGAAGTTTCACAAAGTGCTGCATATAGTAAATTATTAGAGATTAGTACCTCTCTGTCAAAAGCCTGTCATTTGAATACGGAACCATCATGTTCACCGACTTTTCATCAAGTTAGTTTCCATAATAGCCAAGTATCCTACAACTATTCACATAAACTTTTTCTTCATTTATCCATGGCATCAAATTTTTCTTTGAAGTATTTAAGGTATAGTTGCCCGTTTCAGTGCCGGTTTTACGCTTAAGCAACCGCTTAGGGTGCCAAAGAAATAGGTGCGCCAAAATTGACAAAAAAGACCCCAAATCGAGAAAAACGGGGCGCCAAAAGCTTGAAAGGGGCCCAAAAAGGAAGAGCAGCGCCAAAACGGGAGCGTACGTGCCAAAAATGAATAAACGGGCCGTAAAACGAAAAACAATAGCCAAAAAATCGAGAAAAAAGGGCTCAACAACCGAATAAAAGGGCCGCAAAAATCAACAGAAGGGCCTCAAAAATTAAAAAGTCTGAGCGCCATTTTGTTTACTTCGGGCACCACCTACTTAATCTTAGGGGCGATCTTAGGGGCGCCAAAATCCAAAGCACGGCCCTTGCCAGTTTGCTCTAAACGCAAAACTTGCATGAGGGCGTTTCTCAGTCCAATATCAACATTTGGGGTACACACAGGACTTAAGAACTTACTTAATTCAGCACAACATGGCTTTTTTGATTTACCTGAAGCATGTGGCTGTAGTTCAAATCCTCATCCAGGGGGACGAGCTTGGGTTGAAAATCATTGGTGTCTGGAAAAACCAAATTGTCAAACACAAAGCCAACTACAGGTTCTGCTTTGTAAGTGTCTTCTTTTGCTGCTTGACGTTCTAACTCCCGCACGAGAAGTCCAAGAGACTCGTGTCGAAGGGGCATAATGAACTCGTCAATGTCTTGGAGTGTGATGTACCGGAATCGGTACATGTTGCGGAAAAAACAGTCGTGATATGGAATCAGCTCATTTTTCCATTTTGCCTGCTGAAATTTTTGGATTCAATTTGACGTACAAGCCAACTTCAAAATATGGAAATGCGTAAAAAAACATGATAATTTTTCTTTGGACAGTCTTACTACATTATGATGGAAATACTTCAATAGTTTTTTAGGTGTGGAAGACCCTTTAAAAGGGGCTTGATGGGGCTTCACCCATTCCAGAACCCCATCCTGCTGCATGTAGTAGTTCAGAATCTGTTTCAAACTGATATTAGTTAGAGATCCTGTAGCTAATTTTGGAGGTAAACTTTTATAAGGAATTTTAAATTCTCCTCACCTTGGTAACCTTTGGATGCGGATAATATTCATACATGAAAACTCGGTTGATTCCAAGGATCTTTTGCATTTCAAACCACTCGATCATGAGGACTGATGGATCAATGTCGTGAAAATAAAGGGCTTTGTGACACACTGCAAAATCCTGTTTTTCCTCTCCTGGACCAAGTGGATTGTAAATGACGGGGAGGAAATTTGACATTTGATTGCAAGTTGTCGGTCTTTTCTGCATGGTTAAAGAAGCTGCCTTTGGTACTTGACCCTGATAAGCCGTATTGAAACAAGTTTTCCATTAGATTGATAATCAGCGATAAACTTTTTTTGAACAGATACTATTTTCAACTACCTGCGTGAAATAGCCCAGAGTCTGTGGAGTTTTAATGGGACATGTAAAGATAACAACACTAATAGTTGCAAGAATGTCTAATAGAACATGAAGTTGTGCTGGCTGTTCTCACAAAAAGTATGGAAAATTAAATTTTTTATCGCATTTTCAAAATAGATGGAATGAGTGAAATGGATTTTTCTATTACATGAACCGTTGTAATCAGCTCCTTTTCCCACCAAAGGTGACAGAAAAATTTCATCGCCGGAGCGGCCAAACGGATCCCACTGTCCATGATTACAGTTATATGAACTGCCTCTTTTCCCTCTTGACGTTGATCCCAATAGGCGCCGTACACATTGAATGTGACATTTCCTTCCATGAATTGCTTTAAGCATGTTTAAAAATCGCAAACATATTTACATCTTAAGAACAATTAATATTAAAAATTAAAATGTTAGTTTGTGGCAACACAATTGGAAAAGTCCAAAACCTTTGACAAAAGCCCGACTACATTTCTCAGGTTTTCGGAATTTCAGGCAAAAAATGGGTTGAAGCTTTGTAATACTCAAAAGATTTTTTCGAAAACAAATACTGCTGTGAGCTTTTGAATAAACCAAGCTTTTCAATGTTTTGCTTTAAAAGATGGTCAGTTTTACTTATTACCTGCCATGTTTTGTACGGAGATCGGCGTTCTGAATCTGACATACATGCAACGTAATCGATAATTGCTGTTTCAGTTTCCCATGACTTCTGGTCTTCTATTGGCACTAGATTCGAAGACAATTGCCAAGGCTCGGTTCTTTCGATTTCGACTCCTCCATCTTTATCTGTATGCTCAATAATCATCGAGTACAATAAACAAACGATGTACGTGTAAACGAAACTGCAAAGTATAAAACAAAGGTGGAGCTTTTTCATTATCAAGAACTTTCAGATACATGAAGTTTTTTATAAAGAAAACTGCAGCAATGAGGTGTTCTTTTTAAATACAAATAAGGTTTGTTCAATCTAAAAAAACTAGCTCAAATGTACAAATTTAGAAACTTGAACGACATTAAAGTAAACAAATACAAAAGGTATCTGGATATGAAGTCAATGTTTTGTTTAGCTTCCGCGTGTTTGAATGGCACAGGGTGTTAACTGTTTGTGCATGTGTGGTATTTATTCCATACTGATGTAAAATTCAAAATAAAAATAACCTTTCCACTGAAGGCCGTCGCATTCCATTGAATTTACATGTAAATTTATTCGAATTCCAAACAAATGCCATGTAAATTCAATGGAATTCGAAAAGCTTCAGTGGAAAGGTTATTTTACAATGCCCAATATTTACTTTTGTTTCACAAATGCACAGATTTTAAACTGCAATAACTTTACCGTTTACAAAAACATCCATATTCTTATTCTGGATTTGAAACTGGCGTAGAAATGCATAATGTGGTTTGTGGCGTCAAGCAACCCTTTATTATTGGTGATCGACAAGTGAAGCGACGTGCCAAACGTTTTTGTTTTTGTGTTTTTATTCAGCTACAAAAAGTTTTTGGGCCCTGCCAAATGCGAAAATCTGCTCGAAATTGGATTTACATTAGAAACTTGTTTGTGCTTTTCCTGTTTCTATGGACTCTGTATGAAGTGCACCAGATAAACATCAGCAGTAAAAAATGGCAAAAGTTGATCCATTGGTGGGAGATGAAAGATTTCTTGTACATCTCTTCCGAAACTATGAATAAGGAGTTGCTTAATAATTCACGCATTCTCATGGATGATCCTTTTCTTCTCAACATCATTCGGTAACTACATTTTTTCCTTAGTTACAAAAATCCATAGCAACGATTTTTGCTATTGAGTAAATAATGTCTGTGTTTGCTTCAACTCTCAAAGCCGTTTTTGTTCATTTCTCTGTCAAGTATCAACATTTCTCCACGGGCTAAAAGAAATTAGTAAACTCAGCTCTAGATAAACAACTTTTATTGTGGACGTTTCCCAATAAAACTGACTCTTTTCTTAAAAAGCAAGAGAATAGACAATTTGGCCCACAAAGTCGGAAAAACTAAAAAAAAATTATTGTGAGCGATCTATAAAAGTTGATACCTTGATTTTCGGCATCAAAATAGGTTTATTCTGAGCCCACAACATGAAAAAGTCCAAGTGAACATTTTTCAATTTTGTAGATTTCTTTGCGTTTCTTGGGTATTTAAAATTTCTGGCTCACTGTTCCCGCCTACAGATTTTTTTCATTTTATGAAGAAATTCGCCTTTTTGTATGAGAAATGAGAAACAAAATACTCTTGGTCTCGTGATTGATTTTAGCATTGATTTTAAACCGGCTGGGTTTATTTTGTATTTCAGAAAACATTTTATAGTACCTCCATCTATAATGATGTACAACTTCAAAACCCCGGAACTCAACCGGGACAAAGAGACAGAAAACGCAAATTCCAACCCATCCAAGGGAGCGGTTCAACTTGTTTCGCACATTTTACAAACCTTTGTAATAAATTATACGCACTATTAAAGATTACTACTGGATTTCCCAAAATTGTTTTTGAGCATTTGGTGGTTCATTTTGCGTTGGCGTTTCTTTTTATATACGTGTGCGAAGTCAGAATTTCAATAAAGTAAACAAAAAGAGTTTAAAATTTTTCCAAACCGCCCACCAACAACCGCCAGAAAAAAAGTTGCCAAATATAAAGCTCAGCCACAATTTATTTATGGGCCACGACTTGAAAACTCTTGGGGCTCTATTAGAAAGCGGAAAACTACTCATATAATTTTTAAGGACGTTTTATCAATTTGTAGACCGATGATCCGTTTTATGTGGATTGTGGAGCAACTGATGGGGAGTGGGGATCAAACTCTTTGTACCTGGAGAAAATGGGGTGGAAGGGCCTGTTGATCGAGGCTGACCCCTTTGCATTCCAAGAACTTCAGGGAGCGCATCGAAAGGCTTATGCCGGACAGTTTTGCCTGTCGAATACGAAATATCCTCAAATTGTAACTTTTGCGTTAACCCTTTAGAAATATTTTGACTCCTTGTTGACCAATAAGACACCATGATTTATTTTTTTGTTTTAATGTAGGTCACTTTTTACAAGAGCGAGAGCGATAGTGGCCTTACGAGCACTCTAATACGAAAGAGCGGAACAAATTTTATTCCAACACAACCAATCACAGTTCAGTGTTTCCCTCTCGTTTCCGTTCTTTTGGCGATGAAAAGGCCAGTCGTTGACTTTTTTAGCCTGGATATTGAAGGAAGCGAAATGGACATCTTGAAGACTGTGGATTTTAGCGTCATCACTTTTAAAGTATTTAAAAATCAGTACGAACAACTATGAACGCAAGTAAGACAACATGGTAATGATGAATGATTTTTCTCAGGTTATGACCGTAGAAAATCTGTTTGTGCACCAAGGGTACTGGGCGCTCCGGGATTTCCTAGAGGAACATGGCTATATTCACTACGCCGACGTGAACCAGGATTCAATTTTCATTCACCCCACTGTGGAACACGACCGCAACACAAACATCTAGAGTATTTTCAGAAACTTTTATTTATCTTATCGACATTATAATCACAAGCATTTACAAGAAAACACGCCCTCCTTGCAATAACCTAGTAATATCCAAGACGTTACGATACTATGCCGCTGAGTGTTTACCTGTAATATCTGATATTTTCTCTCAACTTTACTGTAAACTTGAACTGTATATGCATGAATAATAATAATATCCAAGACGTGCGACCAATGGGTGGTGGAACAAATTAAAATGCCTGAACTAAATACATAAAAATCAGTTCTTAGCAGCGCCATCAATGATTTAACATATTCACTAACGTGAAGTTAACCAAGACATTAGTTCCTGAGGTCACCAAGACATGGCGCTGTAATCACCCAAACGTTAAAACTATAGATTTTCCATTTCAGGTGATGAAGTATGCCAATAAAAATTTCTTCTGAACGCCAAAGAATTCTGAGCATTATTATGAGCAAATTGAAAAACTGCATCATGCGGAGACAATAAAAATAGAGACAGATGTTCACCTCTGAGTGACTGTAGTTTATATACATATATTTACTTTTTATTGTAAAACGGTTTATTGTAAAAGGTACGTAAAGAAAAACAACTATTACAAAACACTTTAAAAACCAAAATCGATTGTAAATAATACTACAGTGGTACAAAACAATAATAAACTAGAAAAAATACACTGCGTCCCAAAACTGTAGATTCTTTTAGGGACTTTACTAAAAAATCATAAATAAAGAAACACCTTTCATTCGCGATTAAGATTTTACCCGAAATGCGCATATGGCATCACAGCATGTAAGACGCTCGACCCTCTCGCCCAGACCCTTCACTTCCCAATCATACTCTAGATCTTCCATCACATGTTTTACATACGTTTGCGCAATGGACATGGTGAAAAGTTCGGCAATTTTGGATATAGTTCTATCATTTGGCCATTTTGGGGACCACGCAAATAAATCCTCAAGAAAATAAAACCCTCCAGGATTCACATCTTTGAACAGGGTTTGAAACGCAATTATCTGACAGTCCGATCGATGGCAACCGTCATCAATGATAATGTCCCAAGGGCCGTGGTTGCGTGCTAGCTCTTTAAGTGTTTCTTTATGTGTCATATCTCCGTAGACAATTGTAGGCGGTTTGGATTTTGATTCGGTATTGGCGCCTTCCATCGAAAGGTTTCGACTCAAACTTTCAAGCCATGCTGAACCACAAGTCTTATCGTATTCAAAAAAGGTGATGTGAGGATTGCTGAAATATGAGGTCCACAAAGTGTAGGAAGCACCAGGTCCGTACCTGTTCAGAAAACATTAAAATCGAAACCCATCATTGAAACAAATATCAGAAATCAGCATAAAAAATTAATGTAAAAATTCATTTCGAAATAAGGGTGCAGCTCTTGGGTGCTAATTTTCGACAAGCAACATAGCCAAATGTTTAAAGATCTTGCTTCTGACTCACCACATTCCACATCCAAGTCCAATCTCAAGAATTTTGAGTCCTTTGACATGCCGATAGGGGGCGAGAGCATCTTCATACATGCACTGGTATTTTGAATCTGTCACTTTTGAAGTCTTGGACTCCTTCGCGAGGTCAAGGAAACTTTTCTGCGTCTTAAAACCATGGACCATTTCTTTTTCAGCAAGAAGTTGTCGACACTGTAGGCTTTCGTATACTGCATTTCCAACTCCAAGTCCATTTTCCTCCACAACTTTTCCTAGACTTTCTCCGGAAAATTTAGAAGATAATAGTATGAAAATATGTACGACACCTCCAAAGATTATCAATGCTAAAACAATATGAGAACAACGGTAGCGATTTCCTAAAGTGTGGCTTGCCATAACTAATTTTTTGTGGATGAATTTTAAAACAGCCAGTGTGGTAAATAAATCAGAGTAATTTTGTTGGAAAATAAAGTTTTTCCAGAGTAATTTAGAATAATTAAAACACCTTTTCAATGGATTGTCAATGTGCCTGTCACTTCTTTCTTTGTATTTCTCAGAGAGCAAAACGTGTAAAGTAAATTTAAGTGAAAATTGTGGTTTTGCTTTTTTCACACGTAAAAAATCGTTTTAAGTTTGTTGGGTGCCGGAAAAAAATTACTGAAACATGGTTAACCAGTTTTGGTGCAGCTTTGTTTAGCACAGGAAGAGTGTGGTTAGACATTTTTTCAGGCTGTCAATGATTGTACAATAGACATTTAATTGTTGAAAGGTTTGAGGTGTTACACTTTTTCATGAAAAACAACTGTTACAAGCAAACATTTGCAAACATTTGCAACTGACCAACTGGCATTTTCAAAGGTCATTCCACATCAAAACCTCATTGCATAAGTTCCTTTTTCAATTACTCGTATCCAACGTGTTAGATACTGGTCAACAGAAAGTACGGAAACAACAGACTTTAATCACATGCATTTTTAACACAGCAAAAACGCCATACTTGCTCATGCTTTGCGTCAATATGTGTAATATGTTCTGTTAACCTCCAAGATCTTCCAAAATTTTGTATTTGGGTAACTTTGGAATCAGATCAAGTAAATTATATTTTGTAAATTAGCTCGGTATTTTTGAGGTTTGGACATGAAACTAGAGTCCATTCTGAGTAACTTTCATGCAACGGCCATGTCCATGTACCTTAAGGGTCTCCCAGGACAAGGGTCATCGAACCAACCTTACACAAGTTGACCTCTAGAGGTCAAATTTTTTCGAAATTGAGAAAACTGAGAAATTACTTTTTAGCTTAAGCCTAGATAAAGCGA